>KZ651191.1:161555-174954 GCA_001010745.2 Gerris buenoi
CCCCCCACCCAGCCTAGTATCTAAAACACTTCCTTATATTAGAACACCGCACCTTTATATTTACTTCCACCTTACCATGATATGAGTAGGAGGTTTTTTTTATCTCCACTGCTCTATTGGTTTTTTTAACGCTATATAACAAAAAAAGAATAAAAGCAGCAACCCATATGAGTTTCCTTGTGGAACACTATATTATTAACCTTTTTTAAATGCACAGAGACCGATTTTTATTTGCTTTTACTTCAAATAGTTTGATTCTGTAAAAGAAACAGCATTTAATATTGCGTTGCTTCCTCTTATTTGAAATATAAAATATTAAATAAGTATTTTATTTCCTGAAATGTAGAAATGGAATGAAAATATACGTTTCTCCAATAAAAGTTAACTTTTTTTTTTACTTTTAGTTCTTACTTTAAAGTTTTTACTCTTAAAGTAAATAAAACACAAACTAAAAAAAGGAACGTAGTTTCGCCAAATTTAAAAATAGGGTTACTAAAGGTCTGCAATCTTGCTTCGTTTATAATCGGAAGTCCCAAGAATTGCCAAAGTCAGTACAGTCTGGTGCTAAAATTTGATATTTAATAAATGACAGCTCTACATTACAATTTATTATTGATAAAAATAAAAACAAAATATAGAATTTGTCAAAAATAAATTTATTAAAAACATAAGAACAACAATGAGTTTTTTCCTATTGAAATAATGACTGCATTTGCTACTTAAATTCACAGTTGAATTTTGTTCGTACGACACTTGTTATTTGTCTTAACTTAATTACACAAATTATATAAATGATCAGATTGACGTACTCGGAACTTTTAAAGCCTCGTATAGACCTCGAACCGAACAGAATAAACGAGCGAGCAATAGTCTCTGCGCATGCTCAGTCTAAAGTGCGCCTGCGCATCTCTGACTGGGCCTGGGCATGCGCAGAGTCCAATGTTCGGCTCGTTTCCTATGTTCGGTTCGGCAGTCTGTACGTGGCTTAAAGGTTTGTTTACATTCAGAGAGAGTTGAAGAGTTAGGTTTTATAACCTGCACCCGGCAAACCTTCTTATATCGTATATGTTGTAAGAACAACAACACAATCTCACTCCTCAGATTGCCATCACTTCTTGGTCCGATCTTAAGAGAAGAAATAGTGGGCAGGAAAATGTAATCTCTGATCTTCATTCTTAAGTATAACTTTCTAATATTTGAATTTTGTAAAACTGCTGGAAAAATGTTTCATGACAAAAGTACAATTTGCGTAAATTAATTTAAGCAACTAAAGCAGGTCCTATACTATCAATTCGCTTGTTCAAAACAGCGCGTAAAGCGATAGCGTCAAGCCTTGACGACTATTTATAGAATGTTTGAACGACTCAAGCGGCTTGACGGAGCGCATGATAGTCTAGAGCAATTTTGATCATACATTCAGCCAGTCACCTGCTCAACACCAGCGATGGAGGACCATCCGCTCGCTTTTAAAGGTTCGTACATCGTAGATAATTATGTCGATCGAGAATTTATTAGCTTCCTCTTCCTCGTTGATTTATATCGTGATTGTCCGGAGTTGTAGAAAGTTCCACTCCTTTGGATCTTTTTTTAAATCCTTTATATTAACTTCACTTTTGTGCCTGGCTGGGTGCCTGGGTGGCTGGGTGCCTGGGTGCCTGGGTGCCTGGCGTCAACATTTTTGGAAGGCTAGTTAACCCTCTTCTACTTATCCGATCGAGCTGAAACTTGGCACATAGACTCTCTACCAATACAACAACATTTTAACAAATTAATTAATTAATTAAATTTAATTAATTAATTAATTAATTAATTTTTCAATTTAATTAATTCTTTTTTTATAAAATGAATGGATTAAATAAATTTTAAAAAATAAAATAAAAAAATAATTAATTAATTAATTAATTGGTTGGTATATAAAATCTTTGGAGGGCTAGTTAACCCACTTCCAGTCATCCAATCGAGCTCAAACTTTGCACATAGACTCTACCAATATAAAAACATTTTAACAAATTAATTAATTAATTAATTTCATTAATTAATTAAATTTAAAAAAATTATCTTTTTCAAAATGAATGGGATAATTAAATTTAAAAAAGTAATACAATAAATAAAAATTCAATTAATTATCCAATCTTGCTGAATCTTGGCATTTCGACTCTCTACCGGTACAAAATCATTGTAACAAATATAATAATTAATTAAATGTTACTGATTAATTAATTTTAAATTATTTATTTAAAATTGAAATGAATGAATACCAATATTTCCCTTCAGAACTAAAATGCAAAAATATAAAGGATTTATAATAAAAACTTGGTTTTTATGGGCTGGTATTATTTCCGCTTGAGAGCAACAACGGTCAAGATGAGAAACCCCGAATCCTGATTCGAAACCATGGTATCTACACAATACTGGTTCACTACAGTCCAGGAGGAGCAGTTCACTAGTCCGCTACAAATAAGTGTTGATGAAAAGATTGATGGTATGCTTTGCTTGATGCGCCCAAAAGCTGCTTTAGGCACATGACAATCAGCTTGACGCGCTGTTTTCATTAAGTGGATCGATATTGAGCAAAATTTAATTCCTCTACAATTGTAGATACGAGTATGACACAATAGTTTTAGTACAGTAGTACTGGTGGTCAGTGGTCACTACAAATCACCAAACGAAAAATTGGTAAATCTATATATCAATTTATTTTGTATGCTACTTAAACAATACATATTTTAAACAAGGAAATTTCATTGAATTATCAAGTAAAACGTAAAAATTAATCTAGAAATTCCTTAGGATCTTAGGAACATCCACTGATTGTTTTACTAATTTCCATCCACTGAAGCAGTACTGGAACGGCGTTTCGGCACCAGTTCACCCCTGTATACAATCCATATTTAAACATCCTGAGGACTTAGTAAGTAGCAGTCCTCTTAGTAAGTTGGTAGGTGAGCGAATCCCGGAGCCCCGGATGATATACCTAATAGAAAAGAAGGATGTCTTCCTTTATAATTAAGCCGAGGATGGGAGAGTGTCTGTCTGTTTTCCTATAGTGTCAGACAGGGACTTAGTCTAGACTTGAAACCTGTCTCAACTCTTACCCGAATTATTTCTACTCACCCTCACCGCTATATAAACCTTATCTCTCTTAAATGCTTAAATGTAAAATTTAGTTAGTACAATTTTATCTGTTTTATGCATAAGAATGTTTGTTATCATGGTTGAAGTTGTTACTTAGTTTATAACTTTATATCTTTTGAAAAACAAAAAAACAAAAACATTTATTTTAACTTTTCATTCTTTAACATAGTTCTTACATTTTTTACGACTTATTTTATTAGGGGCTTAAGATGACCACAAGTTGTAAAAACCCGGTTTTGTTTAATAAAGTTACTTCTACTGGAGACGTCTCTTTTTGGCAAACAATATTTTTTTTTATGATTATAATAAATTTGTATACCTTGATTATCCCCTAATAAAATAATTTCTGACGTTTTTGAACATCATTTTATGTTAATAAATTGCAAATTATTTACATAAAAAGTAATGTTTTATGTAGTGAAAGTGTTTCTTCAGAATTATATCGATCTCACTAAACCTTTGTTTAAATATACTTATTTATTCAAATTTATTATTAAATTAATACCCTTGTTTATAGGATATGATAAATTATGTTATTATTGCTGTTTTTCCTTCCAAGTTTACCGAAGGTAACGTTAGCTCTGTGATCGTTCTAATCGAACATTTTTTAAGTTTCCGATTTCAAATCTTCCAGGGCCTAAATCAGTTTCAGACATCAGGGAACATTTTTGGTTCCGTGTCTGTCTGTCGTTCAGTTTTTGCGAACATACATATCAAATATCTTAAAAACTTCTCATCTGATGTTAAATTTTAATGATTTGTATAGTAGGTCATAATTCGCCAGCCAAACGTTGGTCCCGTGTCCCGTATAAGTTCAAACTTCTGCGCTCATTTGTTTCTCTTCCACTTGCTTTAAAAACATGGGGAAACGTTAAAATATTTTGGTAATGAGAGGTTTTAATAAAATCATAAAATCATGTATCTGTATGTATGTATGTATATGATAGGACGCGAAGAAGCTATGTGCCACGCTGATTGACAGACTATTTATAACGCTGACAGACTACTGATAAGAAATACTTATTTTAATATTTTGGTAGTATTCATACTACGGAAAGATTAAATTTTTATTTAAGTCAAATTATAATTATTATTAACTACGGGAAACAGATGGATAAAAATAGACTCCAGCGCCGGGATTTGAACCACGGGCCTCTCTATTTCCAGCGAGTATAGAGCGCTATACTGCCGTGCTAAGCCAAAAAACCGTATCTGCCTTTTTTTTGGACAAAAAAGTTTTGAGATAATCGACTTTAAAGTTTTCAAAGTTTAAACGCTCATAACCCCTATTATTCGTCCGATTTTTTATTAGTTTTTATCAATGAATTAAGAATTTTATTCTCTTTAGAGCCACATTTGTTTTACCTAAATTAAATAAATACATTTTTGGGGGGAACCAATTTATGAGATAAGGTGTTTTTCTATTTGAATATAACAGGTGTAAACGTAACTGAGGAGTAAGTTGACTGTGATTTCAGAAGCGAAATTACCGTATCTACCGTCAGATACGGTTTTTTTCCTTCTGATTTGTCACTTAAGGCAATTTCGCTTAGTAAATTGTCCTTTAATACAAAAACCTTATCTAAAAATCTTTTTTTTCTCGTATTTAGGATGAAGATTCGGCTTCGGGACCATCAAAAACGACCCCCCCAAAACCCTGAATATGTCAAAACCTTATTTTCGACCAAAATGACAGATACGGTTTTTTTGGCTTAGCACGGCAGTATACTGGAAATAGGCCGGTCGTCCACTGGAAGCGTTTACGCGAAGCGATGAGCTTCGCGCTACACGGGCGGCAATGGGCTGCGATGCGCTACCGATCCCATTTAAATAAAACCAATGTACCCTCGTCCACTGTGGGCGACCTTGAGCGGGCGGCTACGAGCGGGGCTGCGCGACAAGCGGAGATCCCAGAGAAATGGGATATGTAGCGCGTCGCCGCTTGCACACGCCTGTATCTACTACCTCTACTGTCTATAAAATAATTCTACACCCTCGAGTTTCAACCCTTGTAACTTCTAAATGGAGAATCGTATTTAGATGAAACAAGTTTATTTATTTAGATAATTTAATAAAATTTTATGTCATATGAATAATTTTTTTTTTTACATTAATTTTAAATTACTTTATTGTGGGATAAGTAAAAAAGGTGCCGTTTGTTCGGCACATTTTGACAATGTCCAACTTTAAAAACTAACTGGTTTAAAAGTTCTCGACCAAATCCAACCAAATTCACAGGACTTTTAGAACTCATATAGGTGTAGAGGCCTACGAAGTTTCAAGTCGAAAAGTTAATTAGTTTTCTGTTAATTAACGAATTTAGTGGGGCCTGATATCTTTTGAACCGCTATAGATAAAAACACGAAACCTGGACAAAAAAATCAAGAAAAAAAATACCTTCCAAAGAAATGAACTTTAATTTGGTGACGCGGTGCTATAAGAAGTTGTAGAATTTTTTAAATGTTGTCTTCTGCGTCAATTCTCACTCAAAGTTAGAAATAAACTGAGCTGCGTGAAGCGCATGGTCGCCTACAGTGGAAGAGCCCTGTCGCGTGTTGCCGCTTGTCTCGTTGTCGCCCGTAGCCGCCCGTGTAGCTCGAAGCTCGTCGCCGCTCGTATACGCTTCCAGTGGACGACCAGCCTATAGTTAATAATAATTATAATTTGATTTAAATTAAAAGAAATCTTTGCACGGATTATATTTAACTACAATTTCTTGGTTAAAATGTCATTTGTTCTTGAGAAAAGTTCTATAGTAAACATAATAGCTCATGTATTAAATTGGTCCACAAAAAAAATGGCCACCTGTTACAACCATTGAGAATATATTAGATTATTTTTAAACTTTTAAAAATCAGGTAATATTTATTCAAATGCGATAAAACTGTGATTAATGTCGACTGTATTAGCATTTACCCCTAGAGTTCACCTTGAGTTAATGCTGATCACCCGATGAGCCCAGCGGAGTTAAGCCACGGTGATACTGAGATACCGTAAGAGTTTTCGAGCGCTTCTTGCCGTGCCTTATCGTTAGTTTCATATTAGAGCCCCGTGTTGTTCCTTTTAGAGGGGGGGGGGGACTACTTGGGCCCTGAAACCTTCTAATGACGCAAGCACCCCCCTCCCCCATCTCTTCCAGTTTCAACACTAATGTCACTGCATTTTTAACACAATGAATTATTCAAAAAAATAATATTTTCCCACTAAAGCCTCTTGCTTGAAAAAAAAAAATTGTTTCCCTGTTGTTCAAACTCACTCAGATTTATCGCTTAATTTTTTAAATGATATTTTTTTTTCTACAAACATTTTTAGGGTATAAATTATTACCTGTTTTAAAGTTTTTCGTGATGCAAAACTGCCCACTGGACTCTATAATACTTCGAAGTATGCATAAATATTCCCTCCCTCCCCTTCTATTGTTTTAAGCATTACTCAAGCAATTTTTTTTTTATAAATTATCATTTATTATTTTTTTTTCTAAAAGGTGAATAAATTGAATACATCAAATTTCGCTGCATTTTAACTTTCTCCCCAGTTTGATTTATTTTGTACAAGTTTGAAGTGATTTGTCTAATGATGTAGAATGGTGGTTTAAAAAAATTGTTATTCTTTAAACAACGGACAACAAAAAGTTAAAAATAAAATATTAATAACTAGGCATCGCGTGGCTCTATCATTGAAGAGAGTGTATTGCAATAAAATACTGAATATTAAGAAATTTATTAATCATGATGAATGTTGTAGTTGAAGATAAATGGAAGGGTAGTGTGGGATAGAGTGGGGGTTCTTGGGACAAAGCCACCTTCCTATATAAACCTCTCCTAAAAGAGTCTTAACCATCCGCAGTAGCTTTTAAACTATATATCAATATAATAATGTATCACTTCACTACTCAAAAACCTCTACTTGTATCAAGTTGAAATTTTACATTGTACTTTTTTTTGCCATTTTTAATTGTACTTTAGACAATGTATATTAAGTTTTATTAAAATCGTTATGTTAGAACGTAAGATATCGGTAAAAACAGTGTTTTCTCTCTTTAAACGTTTAGGTCCGCTTTAATAGTTTTAGCTATCTTTAACACTTCATAGCAATGTCGCTGTTAGTTTTACTAAAAAATTGTATTTGAAGAAAATGTTTGTCGAATAGATAAAGTTAGAATTTTTTACCCGTTCTAAAATTCCAATTTTAATTTTTTTGAACGTGGGCAGACAAACGTTGTCCAACGAACCCGAATAATACGACGAACGTCTTGAGTATTGGTAAAATGAACATGTGTACAAAATTTCATCAAAATCGATCAGCTTTTGCTCAAGTTATCGTCGTACGTTTCAGACACACACTTTTCCCGGTGGATTTCCGGGAATGAATGGTAATAACATGTTGTGTATAAAAGAATTATATTTTTTCCCGGTGGATTTCCGCCAATGAATGGTAATGACAGGTTGTGGATTAAAGGATTATATTTTTTCCCGGTGGATTTCCGCCAATGAATGATAAAGACAGGTTGTGGATTAAAGGATTGGAATGTTGGCATGTGGAGTTTCGGAAGGATTTGTATCGGTGTATTGCTAGGTCGTGGACCAAGGGGCTTTAAGATCGTTGTGAAGGGTGAAGTTGGAAATATAGAAAGGAGCGTGGACTTCTTAGGATTTTGGACTATAAGAACGAAAGGAGTTGGAACGCTGGGGATACGAGTTAATAATGTTTTACGAGTGAAATATATCCAGTGCCTTACATCATCGTAGAGTGTCTTTATTTTGTTTCATGCATGCTTTTTAAGTTTGGTTGCTACGGCAGGGGTTTCTTTTTAGTGTGTCTAAGTCCTCTTACATCTGGGTGGATCGATAACATCGCGATTGAGCTTGTTATTAAGATGCTATAATTAGCTTGGATGACTCAGGCGCGGTGCTTTATGAGTTGTTTCTCTTTCATCTTTCCCGTGACAGACATGAAGACATGATGAAAAAGTCTCAAACAAAACCAAAAATAAACGAAACAGACAGCCAATTAGTGTGGCACATAGCTTCCTCGCATCCTATCATGTACTTTATTGTTGTATTAATATTGATATTATTGTTTATTGTGTAAAAACTATTAATAAAAAACTTGTTAATAGCGGTGTCACTGTAGGTTTTACTAAAAAATTGTATTTGAAAAAAATGTTCGTCTCATGGAGTAGATCAGGTTTGATTTTTTTCCGACCAAAAATTCCAATTTTAAATTTGAAGTTCACTTTTACGCGAGCGTTGCGTGTGAACACTTGAACGGATAACGTTGTCCAACGAACTCGTCCTGGGCATTAGTGAAATGAACATTTCTACCAAATTTCATCAAAATTGGTCGACATTTACTCAAGTTATCGTCGCACGTTTCATGATTCGCAGACACACAGACAGACAGACAGACACGGAACCGAAAATTTTCCCTGATGTCTGAAACGGATTTCTGTCTTGGAATTTTTAAAATCGGAGGCATAAAACTTTTTTGTTCTCAAAAGTGAACACAATGCTTCCGTTACCTTCGGTAAGCTCGGAAGCAATAAACGAAATAAAGACAAAAGTTAGTCCTCAAAACAATTTATTTTTAAAAAATGATTTAAAGACTTCGAAAACTTCTGGAACTACTCTGAAAAAAATCAGAAAAAACGTGTATTTAAAAAGATTGTTAACATTTTTGACCCTACATAGAGGGCAACATATTGTAGGTAGGAAAAATGTTAGGAGTTAAATTTTATTAGTTTTGCCATAAATTCCAAATCTATGCTATCAAAAATACACATTCTAATTTTAAATTTTTGAGTTCGATGGCCTAGGGGCAAAAAGGGAGGTTGTAGATGAATACAAAGTTCCCTTTACATGAAGCAGATCCCTCAAGTTTCATAAATTTATATCAAACCGTTCAGATTTAACAACAATACAAGTTTTATTTTTTACTGTGGGGGGGGGGGTTGTATATCTATCTCCCCCCACCCACTATAGGGGGAAAATGTTTTCGATAGAAAGACAAGTTTAAATTAAAATTTTATTCTTTTTTACCACAGCATCCAAATCTGCCATCTAAAATATATACTCCAATTTGAAATTTTGATGTTGGGTGGCCTGGGGGCAAAAAGGGTATTTGCCTCGAGTGCGCGATAGTATGAAAACTTTACTTTGCATGGTACAGACCTCCGAAGTATAGTAGAGAATGATTTATCTCAAATCATTCAAAATTTAAAGGGGGTGGACTTATGGCCACCCTGTATATTTAGGCATTATTTGCTCTTGTAAAATGTAATGGAATGAGTTTTAAAATGTTATAATTTTTCCTCTCTCTCTCTCTCTCTCTCTCTCTCTCTCTCTCTATTTAAGAGCAAAGAAATAAGACGCCTTTAAGGATCCAATTTCTTGTCATTAGTTCCTCGTAGACTAGCGGCAGATAATATCAGTCTATCACGCGATTTCGTTCATTGACTCTAAATGTATATGCGACAGACAAAATGATCCATATTTGGCAGTCGCCTTTTCCATCAAAGTCGCTCATTAAACACAGCACANATATACTTTTATATATATATACGTTTATTATTTATATGATACATTAGTTTGTGTATAAAACTATCATCGCCAACGAATTTTATGTTTATCTTTATATATCGTGTATTCTATGTTTATATTTATATATAGTGGTCATCATTCAGCTTATTTCCTGTTAGTATGATATAACTTTCTTCTCTTTTTTCCTGTATATTTACATCAGGAGTAAAAAATTCCTTCAAGTCACGTAAAATATTTTTTACGTTTTTTAAGTTAAAAGAGGAATGCTATATATATATATATATATATATATATATATGAAATACAAACTGTACATATTTTTGCAGTGTTTGGTCTCTGCATCTGCCATTAGATTTGCGTCTCTATCTATCGATGTAGCCGTGTGATCAGGATTATTAGTGTCTGGATCTATCGATATAACCGAGTGATCAAGATTATTAGCGTCTGCTTCTATCGATGTAGCTGAGTAATCAGGCTTATTAGCGTCTGCATCTGTCGATATAGCCGAGTGATCAGGATATTAGCGTCTGCATCTATCGATGTAGCCGAGTGATCAGGATTATTAGCGTCTGCTTCTATCGATGTAGCTGAGTGGTCAGGATTATTAGCGTCTGCATCTATCGTTGTAGCCGAGTGATCAGGATTATTAGCGCCTGCATCTATCGATGCTGCTGAGTGATCAGGCTTATTAGCGTTTGCATCTATCGATGTAGCTAAGTGTTCAGGATGATTAGCGTCTGCATCTATCAATTTAGCCGAGTAATCAGGCTTATTAGCGTCTGCATCTATCGATATAGCCGAGTGATCAGGATTATTAGCGTTTGCATCTATTGATGTAGCCGAGTGATCAGGATTATTAGCGCCTGCATCTATCGATGTAACCGAGTAATCAGGATTATTAGCGTCTGCATCTATCGATATAGCCGAGTGATCAGGATTATTAGCGTCTGCATCTATCGATGTAGCCAAGTAATCAGGATTATTAGCTTCTGCATCTATCGATATAGCCGAGTGATCAGGATTATTAGCGTCTGCTTCTATCGATGTAGCCGAGTGATCAGGATTATTAGCGTCTGCTTCTATCAATGTTGTTGAGTGTTTGGTGTCTGTATCCATCAATATAGCCTAGTGATTGGCGTTTGTATCTATCGATCTAGCTAAGTGATTTGGATTATAAGCGTCTGCATCTGTCGATGTTGTCGAGTGTTTGGGGTTTATATCCATCAATGTAGCCTAGGATTCGAATCGTTGTTGGTAAAACCAAATTTACATGACCAGGTATGCTCAATGGGCCCGTACCCGTACCTATTTGGCACCTGGCACCTAAATGCCTTCGAACTATCGGTAAGCTTGGGACTCACCGTCACGTCGCTTATCTCGGAAGTAACAATTACATTAATGTTTTCAGGTAAATTAACCAGAAAATACGTAAAGCTATCTGGATAACTATTGATTTCTATAATAGAAGATAAATATTGTGCTGACAAATGTAGTGGATTTAAAACTTTAAAGGATAATAATAATAAGCTTGTCTTAATGTGAAATACTATTCGAAAAAAAATAACTCTTAAAACCTTTTTAGAGATATGTCGGTGTTTAAAAGGTCGATGGTCAATCCTGCTTTAAAAGTAGCTTTAAGAGCATCGATTTTGTTAGGTAAGTAGAAGAATCGACAAGTTAAGCTTCAGTGTAATATATCAACTAATATCTTACGGCTCTTAGCGTTTAATGCAACAAGTGAATTTTTTATTTTTAATGTTAAGATGGTCTTACACTTTGCTTTCGACCTTAACGGAAGCTATGTGATCGTTTCGAGAATCGAAAATAATTTATGTCTTCGATTTCAAAAATTCCAAGACAGGTATCCGTTTCAGAATGTAGGGAATATTTGTGGTTCCGTGTCTGTCTGTCGCTCAAATTTGCGAACCAACATATCTTAAAAACTATTCGCCCAATTTTAATAAAATTTGTGTAGTAGGTCATTATTGGCCCATTGTTGGTCCCACATAAGTTTTAACCTTCTGCGCCAATTTGTTTCACTTTAACATGCCCACAAACTTACATTTATTGACAATTATATCTTCAGAAGTATACTTGTCTGATTTTTATAAAATTTGGATGGTTGGTCGAAAGTAGACGGCAGATAGCAGTAGATTAATTTCAACCATCTGCGTCTATGCTCCTTAACTTTTGCTTAATTGATACTTTAATTCACGTAAAAAGATCTAAAAAAATTTTGACTTGGTACCTAGCAGAGTTATGAAAAATTAAAAGAAAAACATTATTTGTATCACTGAAGCAAGCGTCTTACAATAAATATATATTGAATATAAGAAAAAAGTTGATCATGATGAGTTTATAGTGAAAGAGTATGTTTGTTAAAGGATGTTGGATTGAAATAGGACTGTTTTATACCTACCCGGCCAACTAATTTGAAATATTTTAAAATACACCTCTTCCCTACTCTACAGCTTCTGCTTGTATCAGGTTGAAATTTGACATGCCTGTTTCAATTGTACTTTAGACAATGTGTACGAAGTTTTATTAAAATCGTTATGTTTTAGATCGGAAGATATCGGTAAAAACTATTTTTTACCTGGTGACATTTTGACATAAATAACACAAATAAACAAAACAAGTCAAGTAACAGGCTTCCTTAATAACACTTTTTCCCGTCTTAACATTTTTGAAGCTTACGTTTACGCGAGCGTCGCGCGTGAACACTTGGGCGGATAACGTTGCCCAACGAACTTAGCCTGGGCATTGGTAAAATGAACATGTGTACCAAATTTCAACTAACTCAGTGATCTTTTACTCAAGTTATTGTCATCGGTAGATTTCGTGACGGATTTTGGTCGTTTTCACGGATTTACTCCCGGGCTTCAGAACGTGCCATAAGGAACTTCGTTCCAAAAGCTATGTGCCATACTAATTGGCAGTCAATTTTTCAACTTCACAGTTTCACTATATCTTTTGTTAGTTTTTTCTTAAAAATTGGCTGACCGTTAAGAGTCCCTGAGTTGGTTTTACAAAGAGTACCTGTATTTTATTTATTTGTTTGCATGAGTACAATGGTATTGCTGTGGACCGGTGCTGACTATATTGATTAGAATTTATAAAATATTTTATTCATTGGTCTTATATCTGGAATGAATGAAACCGTTCCTCATTTAAAAATATGTAAACTTTTTCGTGCGAATGTTTTTTTTTTTTTTATATCCTTCAAAATAGCTTACCATGGCGCCCCTATACTTATAATAAAATTGTCTTTCTTGTTTTTGAACTTTGTTGGGTAGTTTATTTACTCAAATGCTATCGTTTTCTTCGATGTAATTTATTCTTCGCAAAAAAGGCTTGTTTAATTTATTATTATAAATTACATTTTTCCGGCGTTGAAATTAACTGAGATAAACATGAATAAAAATAATAATTCATTGTTTTGATAGAAAAACACGTATATAGAGTTGTAGATTTAATGATGTTGCTATTATGTCTAAACGAGCTGAAGAGCAATCAGTTCCAGTAGCTTGTGATAACAACTGTCCCCGAAGCAATCATCTCGTTGACAACACGCAGCCTTTGTTTGTTTACATGAGTGTTGTATCCATTAATTTCAATTACAAACTATGTTCTGTTGTGTACAATTGTAATATCAGAATATATTTTAAAACTATTAATATTATAGTTAGTAGAGAGGGACTCGTTTGTAGTTATTACATTAATGT
>KZ651191.1:235920-253675 GCA_001010745.2 Gerris buenoi
CGTTGAAAAGCTGTTTAAGAGAAAAGTAATTGTTGTTAAGTACAGTTTTGTCTTACTTTCATTTAGAAGGGGTATATGGATATAAAAGTCATCATAAGGGTGTACATATGTATAGTCTTTTATACAAATCTACAGTTTTAGTCCGATCTCGATGAAAATTTGCACACTTGACCTTCAAAGCAAAGGGGAGGTTACTGTTCACGAATTTTCGAACTATAAATTTTGGTTCAGAGGGGTACGGGGTACAAGTAATTAATACCCTCCATCTTCATGATGCATATCGTTGAAATGCTCTTTAAGAGTACACTAATTGTTTTTATGTACAGTTTTGTCTTATTTTCATTTAGGAGGGGGGTAAATTTAGGATATTTACAAATTAAATTATCAAAGAGGAGTGGGATATAACTAGGAGGGATACAATCTAGATATTCTCGCATAGTAAAATAATTTGTATGCTTTCCTGGTAGTTTATAAACTTATCAAATTTAAAAACACTCCGTAGCGAAGCACGGGTATCCAGCTAGTACATATATAAAACTAAGAGTGACAGTGACTGACTGATCAAAAATTCTCCTACTTCCCATTGACATAGAGATCTGAAATTTGGTAAATAGATAGAGTGTACCATAAATAGAAAAGTAAAGCCATTTTTATTTCGATATATGGCCGCCATATTGAATTACAGCGCCATCTTAGATCTATTCACATTCTATTATCTCAGCTTCAAGTGGACCTAAAGATCTGAAATTTGGTACATAGACTTATAGTAGGTAAAAAAGAAAATTAACGGTACTATCACTTCAATTTCAATATATGGCCACCATACTTAATTACAACCGCCATTTTGGATTTAATAACTATCTATTATCTCAGCTTCCAGTGGACCTAGAGATTTAAAATTTTGTGCATAGACTTATGGTACCTAAAGTAGAAAATTAAAGACACTGTTACTTCAACATATGACCGCCATATTAAATTATAACCGCCATCTTGAATTTAACAAAACTCTTTTATCTCAGCTTCTAGGGGACTTAGAGATCTGAAATTTGGTACACAGACCTATGATAGCCAAAGAAGAAAATTAAAGGTACTTTCACTTCAACATATGGCCGCCATCTTGGATTTAATCAGTTATTATTATCTTAGCTTCCAGTGGATTTAAAGATCTTAAATTTGGTACACAGACTCATTGTAACTAAAATTGAAAATTGAAGGTAGTATAAAATAGAATAATTAAAAATACAACAAAAAAATATATATATATAACCTACTTTTACTAAAATACGAAATTATATACAATAAAGATATATTAATTATATTGCTTTAATTATTATTTACACAAAGCGCCAACTTCTAGACGGATGATGTGCGCGAAATGCACCCATCCGGCTAGTTTAAAATAAAATACAGTGGTTAATTTACAATTTTACATTAAATCTTACAGAGAATTAGCGACTTAGAACTAGTTTTGCTTACTGGCAGCATAAGCCTTAAACTTGAGTGCGGCTCCATTATAAAATGTGGGCACTTCTTTAGATTTCTACTCCAAGAAGTGATTAGGAAAATCAAATATTCCTGTTTTATATTGAGATATATATATACGCCCACCTATTATTGCAGCTGCTACTGGCTTTATATCTACCATTGTTTTTTGCTGGCAGTTACATTTTTTTTTTATCATAGCAAAACAATTCTATTTTCGAAGTCATTAAAATCAATTGTGTAAGTACGGATGATATATAAGTACGTATGGGAAAGAAAAGGATGTTAAAGTACCAGTTGACCAAAATTAATTAAATACAATCAGAGGCAAAGATGAACGTTTTAGAACAACATTCTGCCAGCTGATCACAATCTTAGCCAAAGCTTGGAGGGGGTAGGATTCGAAGTTTTCGTTTTCTATGCTTTGATAAAATATTGGGGCCAAATCTTCTATAGTTCTCTACTCGCGAAATACTAAACGACTAGAATTATACTGGCCCAGATGAAATTCTAATAACAAATAACAATTTTAACTGACTCGATAATATTACTAGATTACCAAACACTTGTGGATTCAAAAAAAATACTTGTTGATGACAGAAAATACTTGATGATGATTATAATAATTTTCTGATATCAATGATAGGCTTTTACGTTGGGTATGATGATGATAATTTAGAAGATTTAGAAGGAGTGCAGAAGTTTCTGTCCATTGTCAGACCAGAAACAATATTAAAATAATGGATAATAACCTGGATATTGATCTCCATAGACGCTCCCATACCTGCAATATTAAAATAGTCTGCAAATTAGTGTGGCACATAGCTTCCTCGCGTACTATTTCGTATACTTTAATGATGTTATGCTTTTACAACCTATTATTGTCAAATTTATTTAACTTTTGCCCCCCAGTTTTTAAATATGACAAAATTGTTTTGAAGTATAAAGTTAGTAAAATTTAAAGAGCGTAGATGGTTAAAATGTATCTCGGCTATCTGCAGTACAATTTCGACAAACCATAAAAATCAGATGAGTACTTTTGAAGGTATAGGTGTAAATAAATGTATGTTTGTGTGCATTTGGAAGAGAAATAGAGGGCCGCAGAAGATTGAAACCGCAACAATGGGCTAAATATGACCTACCATCTAAATTTCATAAGTATCGGACGAGAATTTTTAAGATATGTCGGTCCGCAAAAATTGAGCGACAGACAAACAGACACGGATCCGAAAAAGTTTTCTAATGTCTTAAAAAAATTATAATTTCTGTCTTGTAACTTTTTAAAATCAGGGACATACAACATTTTCGTTCTTCAGAACTATCACATCGTTATCTTTGGTAACGGCGCAAGCTGAATCAACTTACTTTAAATCCGAAGCTAAAAAGAATAATTAGATTAATTAGGTGGAAGCGTCAACATCTAGTTGAAAGAATAAACACACTCTGTAGTATAAAATTAACTTTAGCTATAATTAGATAAAATTGCCCAGCCTTCCTCTTCTACTTAACTATAAGATAAATAAATTAAATTAATTCCCTTCAAATAATAATCATTTTGAAGACTACGTTGTTACACCTCGGTTGTTTACAAGCGATGCTCAGCTCTGTTGCAGCTGTTTGTGAATTTATATCTTCCCTTCTTTAGTCCGGCTACAAATTTATTTTGTTTGTGTCAAAATCATCTTATTTTCTAATAGCCATTAAATCGCTAATGGCGTCAAAATGATATAAATTCTTCATTTGAACTATTATTTGGAATATGGAATCAAAGAATAACTGAATTTTTTAGGAAAAATAATGTTTCAAGATCTTTTAAGAAAATTCTGACATTTGTGGAATTTTATGCTTAATAGAATTGTTTTCATTTATTTCTATTTAATGTATTAATTTAAATCAAATTATAATTATTATTAACTACGGGAGACATACAGAGAAAAATAGACTCCAGCACCGGGACTTGAACCACGGGCCTCCTATATATCCGTTACAGGCGCTCTAACCGATGTTGGTTAGAGCGCCTGTAGTTAATGATAATTATTATTTGATTTAAATTAAAATTTAATCTTTCCGTAGTATGAATACTATACCTAAAACTAAAAAGAATTGAATTAATAGTAGTATTAATTTCTATCGCACCTGTTTTAAAAATAGGTTAATTTCTCGTTCAATTTGGTTGCATATGTTCTAAAGCACCTGTTAATATACTCTGTCACTAATGTGTACATGTAACTTACTGTTACTACCCCGCAATTATTTAAGAGAAATAATGATATTAATCTTAGACTGCCTTTGAAATACTCTAAACCTAAGAAAACAATTTAACAAAATAAATTATTTTCATTTTATTATAATGTTTGCTTGTGTTTCTTAGTTATTATGTTTGTATTTCACAGATTTTATGAATGAATTCACAAACTAATTCTGCCTCTTAGTGTCGCACATTGCTCCCTCGCGTACTTCATTGATGTCGTTTTACGACCTATTATTGTCTAATTTATTTCCCCTTTTCTGTTCCTGTGTGTTTTTTTATGTCGCTGAGTTCAAATATTTCACTGCAATATTCCATCTCAGACATGATTCGAATATTTTCCGTCTCGTGTCTATCTGTCTGTCGGCTTTTGAGCAATTTCTGTTTGTTTGTTTCTACTAGTATTTTTATTTTATTTTTTAAATTAATTAAATAAGAGAGCACAATTAGGTTATTTTAAACGTATTTTACTATGAACATGTTTAAGCAGAGGGGGGGGGGGGCAGATGAAATTTCTATCTCGCAAAAACGACCTAAGACAATGTGACGCTAGTACCAGGAAGTTAGAATCTATTAGGTTAGGAGGTTGAGCAGTTTTCATATTTTAGTACTCTATTTTTCCAATTGGTGCGCTGATTTAATTATTTTAAATATTTTAGGCCCCAGGATTTTAAAATTTAACTGAAGTTCGCTCTGTAGTTTTTAGTCTTAGTAATAATATATTTCACCACTAAAGGTCGAACAAGAGGTTATGGCAGTTTTAGTGCTAATATAATAGACTAGTAACAAAATAGACCACTACTAAAATACTTTTTTTATTATTATATTTCGCCACCTCGAATGAACTCAAATAGACTGCCAATTGGTGTGGCACATAGCTTCCTCGCATCGTCGCATCCTATTACTTACAATATTGATTTTATTCGTTTATAAGCCGTTTCTGTCTAACTTGTTTAATTGTTTCCCTCGTTTTTTTAATATGTCTAAATTGTTTTGATTTTTATATGCAATAAAGTATTAATTTAGCAAAAGTTAAAGTGCAGACGGTTTTAATCGGTGGCTTTCTGCGGGTTACTTTCGATAAACTATAAAATTTTTGTACAAATCAGATAAGTACTTCTGTTTATAAATATATGTCTGTGCTCATGTTGAAGAGAAACAAATGAGCGCAGAAGGTTGAAACTTATATGAAAACAAAATGAGCTAATCATGACCTACCATACTAATTTGATTTATGTCGTGTAGTTATTAGATATGTTGGTTCGCAAAAATTGCGTACCAACCACCTACCATACAAATTTCATTTATGGCGTGTAGTTTTTNTTTTTTCCATTTATACTATATAAAGGGAGAAGGATGGCTTAAGTTCTTGTGGCGTAGAGTAGAAATATAATTTTGTACGCACAATTAAGAGTATTGCGGGTTTAAACATAATCATGATAAAAAAAAAATAGTTTTTTACCATGCCTAATCATCACATAGAGTAATTTTTAGCATTATACAAATAGACCCCAAACTACGATGCGTAGAGTATTTTATTCTTGGTAATGGAATGAATTAGTCGAATGTATAATATAACCTGAGAAGGCTTTGGAAACAAAACTGTATTTAGTTGTTTTATTTAATTGCTAGGTTTATGGCCAAAGATTCCAATCTGATTGTCTTTTAAGTCTGAGTTAGATTTCAATTGAACCTGTACTATGTTTTTCTTTTATTTTAAATGTTATCTTTATTTTTCCCGAGAGGCATTGAAGATAGTCACTTGTGATTGTAAAACCAGTTGAAATGCGCAAAGTTACTTTTAGTACAGAGCTCCTTTCTTTATAAACCTTATCTTTTTATTGTAAGGCTACAGAGCGTAATGTTGCAGCTTTACGAATAAGCTTACTATTTGGATTTTATTTGGGTGTAGATAAGTTCCCAAGGAAAATACATCGGACCAATTATCTATCTTATTAGTTGTTCTGATATAAATTGAAGTAACTTTAATGATGTAGAATTTAGTTTTTTGTGTTTTTACTTTCTCATATAAAGAGAAAGAGAAAGTATTGTGATGACGCGAAAATTTGATTTTGAGATTTTGATGGATTTAAACCTTTTGAGGTTCCCTAGGTCCATTTTTTTTTTTTTTTTTTTTTTTTTTTTTTTTTTTTTTTTTTTTTTTTTTTTTTTNATGTAAAATAGTAGTATAGATAGGTTGGAAAAATGTAAAATAGTAGTATAGATAGGTTGGAAAAATGTAAAATAGTAGTATAGATAGGTTGGAAAAATGTAAAATAGTAGTATAGATAGGTTGGAAAAATGTAAAATAGTAGTATAGATAGGTTGGAAAAATGTAAAATAGTAGTATAGATAGGTTGGAAAAATGTAAAATAGTAGTATAGATAGGTTGGAAAAATGTAAAATAGTAGTATAGATAGGTTGGAAAAATGTAAAATAGTAGTATAGATAGGTTGGAAAAATGTAAAATAGTAGTATAGATAGGTTGGAAAAATGTAAAATAGTAGTATAGATAGGTTGGAAAAATGTAAAATAGTAGTATAGATAGGTTGGAAAAATGTAAAATAGTAGTATAGATAGGTTGGAAAAATGTAAAATAGTAGTATAGATAGGTTGGAAAAATGTAAAATAGTAGTATAGATAGGTTGGAAAAATGTAAAATAGTAGTATAGATAGGTTGGAAAAATGTAAAATAGTAGTATAGATAGGTTGGAAAAATGTAAAATAGTAGTATAGATAGGTTGGAAAAATGTAAAATAGTAGTATAGATAGGTTGGAAAAATGTAAAATAGTAGTATAGATAGGTTGGAAAAATGTAAAATAGTAGTATAGATAGGTTGGAAAAATGTAAAATAGTAGTATAGATAGGTTGGAAAAATGTAAAATAGTAGTATAGATAGGTTGGAAAAATGTAAAATAGTAGTATAGATAGGTTGGAAAAATGTAAAATAGTAGTATAGATAGGTTGGAAAAATGTAAAATAGTAGTATAGATAGGTTGGAAAAATGTAAAATAGTAGTATAGATAGGTTGGAAAAATGTAAAATAATAGTATAGATAGGTTGGAAAAATGTAAAATAGTAGTATAGATAGGTCAGAAAAATGTAAAATAGTTTTGACGGAACGGTTTCACATTCAGACACTGTTTGGTTTAATCGAAACTGCGGTAGAATCTCCCAGGGTCCTTTTCTATTGACCTCCCCCCTCCCCCTTCTAAAATTGGCGGGATGTCAAGTCCGACATTTTACTAAAAAAGAAAAAAAGAGAGGAAATGACTGCAGTTTCATTTATTTTCTTGTTAATACATTGTTACCTCTCTGTAAGGTTAAAAAAGGTTATGATGGAATTGTTAATCCCATGATGACATTCTGTTTTGGATTTCTGTGAGTTACCTGATTTTTTTACTGTCCTTATGCGCTTCTCTTGATTTCGTTTATTATTATTATTTTTTATGTAATAAAAGGGTATAGGAGTCTATATGTATTAAAATATATGCGGAAAGGGCTTTTTGTAATGTGGTTTTTTGTTTATGTTATAAAATTGAGACGGAGATATTTAACCTTTATCAGGCCTTTGAGTACTTGTCGATCTCTTTTTATTCCCTCCTGACTTTTTTTTATATCCATAACATTTGCGGCTTTTGGCATTTGGACTTTTGAAAGTTCGATCCCGCCGAAGCAAGCCCGGGTCGGGTTCTTATGCCACCTGACCTTATCAGTTCTACCTCCGCCGAAACATCTCCTGAATTCAAAGCTCTCTTTTCTGACTACAGTATAGCTAAAAAAGGATTTCTGTATAGAAACCTAAGATAAACAAAATGACTAAAATAATTTCAAGTTAAAACTAAACCCATCTTGGGTTGGTTTCCTTTATACCACTTTAATCTTTAGAGTTTAATATTTACTCTTTTATCATTTTAAATTTATCATATAAAGAGAAAGTATTGTCATATAATGTGTTGCATAAATTGAGAAAGTATTGTGATGGCACAAAAATTAGATTTTGATGGATTTACACTTTTTGTCCATAAAAGTAGAACCTCTTAAACTTATAAGAAAAAAATAAAATAAATAAATAAACTTATAAGAAATCTCTTTAGTAGTCTGTAATCTGTGCAGTCGTGTGGAATCGGAACTACTGGTCCGATTTTGTCGAAATTTGGCATACAAACTGATAAGGTATTTTGCAGAGCTAAGGTTTGCGTGTCTTATAATGTTTTACGAGTTAAGTATATTTAGGGCATTACTTAATCGTTGGGACTTACTTTGTGTTCTTTTTTATGTGAGTTAAGGGTTTTAACCTAACCTGAGTAAAAACTGGGTAGTATAATTAAGTGACGTTAATTTTTTCCTAAACTACAAAACTTCTGTAACAAAAGATATCCCGTTGATTTTTACTGTTATGTTTGTATCACACTTTAATTTTAAAATCAAAGATGAAGGTTTTGGTATAATCCTTTTTTTGGTTAAAAAAATGGAAACTGAAATGGATATTTTTGAAACAGCCATATAACATTTATGTTTGTATCTATTTATATATTTAATAAAGCTAATTTCTGAAACTTTAGACCAAGAGCAAAAATGGCCTTTAAATTTTCACTTTAATAGTTCTTAATAAAAAGGAACATTAATCTCTTAGGAACGAGATAAAGGAACATTAATCTCTTAGGAGGGAGATAAAGGAAGATTAATTTCTTTGGATCGAGAAAAAGGAACATTCATTTATTAGGAACAAAAAAAAGGAACATTAATTACTTAGGAACGAGAAAGAGCAACATTAATTGATAGGAACGAAAAAAAGGAACATTCATTTCTTAGGAACGAGAAAAAGGAACATTAATTACTTAGGAGCGAGAAAAATCAACATTAATTTGCTAGGAACGAAAAAAAAGGAACATTCATTTTTTAGGAACGAGAAAAAGGAACATTAATTACTTAGGAGCGAGAGAAATCAACATTAATTTGCTAGGAACGAAAAAAAGGAACATTCATTTCTTAGGAACGAGAAAGAGGAACATTAATTACTTAGGAGCGAGAAAAATCAACATTAATTTGCTAGGAACGAAAAAAAGGAACATTCATTTCTTAGAAACGAGGAAAGGAAACATAATTTCTTAGGATAAGGGTCTGGGAAGCATTATCCTTAAATTATAATCGCAGTATTAAATAATTAAATATTAATTGAAGTATAAAGCTTTTATTTTTTTCGCTCTTTCGGATTTATAATTAATTAGTGACACGTACAAGCTACATTTTTTTCAGCTAATTACACTGCTTAGTGTACTCGGAAATTACGATTTCTTCGTTATTTTTCAAATCTCTTACATGCAAGGGTAGTAAGAAAAAAAAAAAGAAATTAATAATCGATTTCTCTGCCCAATTACAAGAGGGTTGATTACATACACGAGTACATAAAGTTAATTAGTTTTGATTTAAAAGCAAAGGATAATTTTCACCCTTAGCTCGTGACTTCAACAAATAAACTATATTTTTTGATTCCAGGTAATTGCAGTCATTTTTTTTCTTGCACAAATTGCATTTTGCATTTTATTTGTTTTCTCTTTTTATTTTCTTATTTTTTTTAAAAAAGGATAATCTATTTTATCATGGAATATACCAGAAATTCTCCCTTTAGATATTTTGTATTCTAATTTTTCCAACTTTCAGTGGCTCCAAAAGGTCTGATAACGATTTCGTACTTTTAAGAGGGTCATAGGAAGACATTTGATAATGTTTTATTTTCTTTAACCCGTATATAAGATGCTATATAACTATTTTTATAACCCCCTATCCCCTTTTGTCTATTATCCCTATCTCCTTTTGTTCGTTTTTTAGGGTTTCGTTGGTAAAACCAAAAAAAAAGAAACCCTTATAGTTTCGTTCATGTGTCTGTCTGTCACTCTGTACGGTTCCAATAACTCTTAAACCAAAAGAGATAAAAACCTGAAACTTTCCAGTATCAAAGATCGTTTTGACGCGCACACAGGAAAAATATAGCGAACTCAAAAATATCAGCTGTTCTAATCCAAAATGGCGGAAAATTCAAGTCGCGCGAAAAAAATATTTGTTTAAAATTTTGAGTGGGGTATCAAATGAAAGGTATTGAAGAGTAGATTACAAATATATATACCACTTAGGGTTAGTGTTTAGTTTTCGGCGCCATTTTGTCAAAAAACATCAAAATTTTTCGTGCCCCCCCCCCCTAAAATCGTACTTCCGCTGTTACTAAAAATATAGAAAAATATGCAAAATGTGCGGTCTGCTGGGCCATAGAAAGAATAAGATTAGCAATTTGATCTGATTTACTGGAAATCCAAGATGGCGGATAATTCCATGGCACTCGAAAAAAAATATTTTTTTAACATTTTGAAAGGGGTATTAAATGAAAGGTATTGAAGTGTAGATTAAAATTAATAATACAGTTAATTTTGTGCGTGATTTTGTCAAATATTTTGTCATAAATTGTTTTATACTTTTACAACATATTATTGCCAAATTTATTTAATTCCTCCCCTCTCCCTCGATTTTTTAAATTTTTCAAAATTGTTTCGACTTTTTACATGAATTTTAAAGTATTAATTTTTTTTTGCAAAATTTAACAAGCGCAGCCAGTTTAAATTAATTTGGGGCTATCTGCAGGCTACTTTTGTCAAACCATCCAAATTTCCTTAAAAATCAGAGAGTACTTTAGTTAGAAGATACGTGTAAATAAATAATATTTGTCCGCATGTGGTAGGGCGGAGGTTAAACCCTATATGGGGTCCAACTTTGGGCTAATTATGACCTACCATGTTGTTCAGAACGATCACATAACTTTACTAAGCTTCGGAATACAAAAAACTAAATTTTTCACTTCGCTATTTTTAATAGCGAATTAATATTATTATTATTTATTATTTTATTATTATTATTATTTATTAGTTTTTTAGCGCTATTGTTAATGAGGATATCAAATTTTGCTTCTCAATGTGAAACAGGTTTTAATAAAGAATATAAATATAAGAAGAATTATTAGGTAGGAAAAGCAAGTTTTTGTGTTACTGGTATTTCTCTTGTTATTTATTTCCTTTTCTGTATTTTCTTAACTATGTTATTTTTATTTCTCAAGAAAATATATCGCCGAAGGGGTTTTTTTGTTTTTAATTTCTCACTTTAGTTTGAATAATAATTTTACCAGTTTTTCTTTTTTTATAACTATTTAATTAGGGTTTTCTTGTTCAACTTTTGCGTCCCTAAAGTTGGCAATATTTAAATATCTTAATATTTTATGACAACCTCTTGAATTAAAGATGCAAAAATACCAGTTATTTCTTCTTGCTCTACACCTTATCTTTTATTAAATTCTATTTTCTAGACTTTTCTTACGACTTCTATATCTTTTTTTTTTATTAAAATTATGAAATAGAGGATTAAATTGTTTCTTTTTTTTTTTACTGTACTTTAATATCTTCTTTATTTTTATTGTTTTATTATTATTATTTTTTTTTTACTTTAACTTATCTCTGACTTTCCCTAGTGTAACTGTTGTTAAATAAATGACTCATAATAATAAATGTTTAACTAATTATTTTAATAAATAAATTAATGTAAAGGCCCGTTTACACTTTGATAAGTGCGAGTGTTTAGTGTTTAGTGCGAGTGCTTAGTAAATTTTGCAAGTGTTTAGTGCGAGTATTTAGTGTTTAGTGATTAGTGCAAGTGATTAGGATGTCTTTTTTATTTTGAGCAAAGTTTTATATTTTATTGAACATTTATTTTTTATTAATTTTTTTTTTTGTGGGAGGGGTAGTGTTTTGTTGATTTTTGACACATTGTGACAGTTTTTTGACCAATCAAATAAATATTTTTACTTTTAAATTGTATAATTTGGGTGTATATGACGTAGTTCTCTGACACCCTAATAAAACAATAAATAAATAAATACATTCGCTTGTTTAATATACATGGTGTCCCCTGATCGGGTTCCCAGAATGTGTAATGAGTAATGCCAAAAATTGCACTTTTAGAAAAAGTCACTTTTTTTTACTCATGCTCGTTCTTAAATAAAGATTTATAATATTACTTTTTTTTAATAATGCACCCGCTGTTGGATTTTTAACCGCTACACCGCTATGCAATTTAATTCCACTTTTCTTTTCAGTATATATTTTATGTTTTTATTCAGTTCCGCCGCTCTCCGCAAATTATGTTATTTTACATTTATAACTGCGAATTTTAATTTAACTGCAACTTTTATTATTATTATTAACCCGGACGTCCAGAGAAGTTCCCGACTCCACGAACCCAGGTAAGCGAACATACTCATTTTAATTATCTCCACTATTTCATCGTATTTCTTTATCAATCCTTATGTTTATATATTAAACCTAATTAACTACAGTCCAACTATTCCAAAGCCGCGGTGGCTCACGGTAATAAGCAGCTAAGCAGTATTTTTTCAACTTTAAAAAATGACTTGAACACTAGGTTGGGTCGAAAAAAAAACTTTTTTAAAAAAAATTCTTAACTACGATGGGCTAAAAAGTTGACCGTTGGTATGAAAACACCAGGCAAAAAATGGGCTCATTTAAACAACCCTTAGGTGGAGCACACCAACCCTGAAATTTTTATTTTTGGGGCCATCCTAAAAAATAGTGATTTTCACGCTTTTAAAGTGATTTAATGCTGCAATAAATNAATAAATAAATTGTATAATTATAAAATAAAAAAAACCCTGACATCTAGGTTGGAGAGGGGAGGCCTCCCCTCCCTAAGTTAAATCGTCAGTTATTAAAAAAAAAACAAGCAAACAAAATGAAATGGTGAGTCAGGAGGACTTGTCTATGTGACACCTAGTCACTGACTCTTGAGTCAGTGACTAGGTCAGTGACTAGGTGTCAGAGTCAGTGACTAGGTGTCACATAGACAAGTCCTCCTGACTCACCATTTCATTTTGTTTGCTTGTTTTTTTTTTTTAATAACTGACGATTTAACTTATTAATGATTTTAACTACCTAGACAACGAGGTTTGAAGATGTTCCAAAATTAGGAACGAAATATTACCTAATAACTTATGAGTTTTTTATTCACCCCTAAGGACACAAAGAGCATATAAACGTTGATTATAGTTTGCCACTTAATATGTTAGTTAGTCAAATATTACTCCAAATCAAAGAGGTCACCTAATAGCTGGCCATACACGGACGGTCTTTCCTTTCGGAAATCGCGGCGTCTTTCCGAATTGCTTCTAAAAGCTCGTGTGTTAGTGGACTGTAGCACTCGCCATGAAAATACGGGAAATTATTTGCGAAAAATATCCTTCTGATTAGTGGTCGTTAGTGGGTGTTATCACAAGAGAGGAAAACAGGAAGGGATTCGCCCCACGCCACGTGGCCGAACAACGCGCGACGCCAAATGACACGATAAATTAAGGTTTTCTCCCATACACCAACGTTTTTTTCTTTGAAATGATAACGCGCCATGCAATCACTTAAGAACTCCCTTTGTTTTTTTTCCCATGCCACTCTTTCCTCTCCTGTATCCTTTCACGTATCCTCTCCCGTTTCCGCAAGACTCGATTTACCAAGGGAAAAACTTACGGGTTAAATTTATCTCCACACTTTCCTTTCCCGTTCTTTCCTTTCCTCTTTCCCTTCCCGTTTGCACATGCCACGATTTTCGGAGTGATAGAGCGTCCGTGTATGGCCAGCTATTAAGTGACAAACAACCATCAACTTGAACTAACTAACATGATCATAAAAATCACATTGTCCAGCATAAAGAGCAGGACATGGCTGCTCTCCACCGCTTTGTTTTTTTTTCAAATTTGTTTTGCCAAGTTATGTCTCGCAGACCTAGTTAGTCGACCACATGTTCTTAAACTTAAAATGGGCCAAAAGATTAACTTACACTCAAAATTCTAGCTTGAGGTCAATCAGACACTTTTTTTTTACGCCATCTGCTGTTCTATAATGATGTTAACTATACATGGCACAGGTTACATCTTGACATGACGAACGGTCCACTGGCAGAATTAATCGCATGGTAACAACATGTTACTAGTTAATTATTATAGTGGGGTACATTTGCATCTAAATCTAAATTGTTTTGCGAACCACCATATCTTTAATATGATTTGAAAGAAAGTAGCCTATAGATGGCCCTATATAAATTTCCGACATTTAGTATTAATAGAATTTGGAATGAAAGTAAATATGGCCCTATTGGGAATTAAAAAAAAATCAATGTTTATTTTTATTTTTTTTTTTTATTAGAAATTTATTTATTTCAAATCTATGTAAATTTTATATCTATCTATATATGTTAATTTTATGACTAACATGTTCTTTGAACTCGATGGTTTCGTCCTTCATTATTAGCATGCTAGCATATTTTAATTTTGTAATTAGAATATTTTAGTTAATAACAAATGTTAAATTAATTCGTAGTTTTTCCTCGAATATCATATAAAACAGATTTAAATATAGACAATAAATATGAGACAGAAGTTAAAATAATCAGGGCAGAAAAAAACACCCAACCACAATGTTAATTACTGTTATTTAATGAAACGTTTGTTTTGCCTGTTTTATATCAGTTATAGTGCTCAAACTAATGTCTTCCATGTTTGTTTGGAATAAAATGGATATTGTCGTATTTTAGTTTGAATAATTATCATTTATATAATCGTGTAAGTCTCCCGAGGGCGACGTCTTACCTCGATATGATTTGTTACTGCTAAGCTAAGGAAACCGCATTTATTCTAATAAAAATAAATATTTGTTTTGATTTGTTGGTCTTCAAATAGATATAATAACTTATCTAAATTAATTTACTTAGATTTAAAATTAACGGCTCATATTATGTAATATGTATATTCTATATATCGTTGAATTATACATAAATACTAGCCGTTATCGTTATGCCCGTGGCCTAGGGGCAGAATAAATATGGTTAGTAAAAGAGCTAGTTATAACTAAAATATTTAAATAGATATGTACCGTTTAAATAGTAAGTTTCATGCTATGTGATTAATTACAGTGGGGTGGCTTAGTGGTAGAGCGTTCGCTTGATAAGCTGGAGGTCACTGGTTCAAATCCAGCTTATAGCTCATCAATTTTTAACGTTATAAATCATTTAGAGGTGAGTCGCCGTCGCCCGTCGTCGGGACACTACTCGATTATATAAAAATATGTATATTTTTTTTTTTATAAATATTTATCTAAAATTTTATACTTTTCTTTAAAGTGATCGATATTGCAACTTTCTTAAGGATTATGCAAATGAAAGAAATTTGTCGATATTGCCGGCATTGTACTACTTTTTCTTTCAGGGCTGATAAAATAACTTGGTTATCCAATAAGTAGCCTTATAGTTGCTGGCAGATGGCCTTTTTTATATCGAACACAAAATGTTTCCGTATATTTTTCTTTTTACCTACGTCTTCCTCCTACCTTTGTTGAACATTTTTATTCATGAATTCCATAGCTATTATACAGTGTTGTTGTACCTGCTCTGTTTTCTTTATTATTTAACTTACAAACCCCCATCCTCTGTTTATTCTCTTGCTGTCTTCTTTTTTTTTCAAGCGTCAAAATGCTTTCTCCTCTATTAACCTCTCGACTTTCCGGTCTCTCTACTTTCCCGTGTTCTTTTTCGATAAGCTTTTCTTCATTAAAGAAAATGGCATAGCTTGCGACCTTGCTTTTTTTGATCGCTTTCTTGTCCCCGGCCCCTTTTACTGGTTCATTAATTTGCATAATATTAATTGCTTTGATGAAAAGAGAACAGTACTTGAGTTTTCTTAGAGCTCTATACATTATTTCTGCTTTCACACTTAACACAAGAATTTTTTTTCTAAATTAGTATATTCCCATAGGATTTTTTTGAAAACAATAGCTTGAATAATAATCTTTTTATTTGTAATTGATGTTATCCTTATACCTATTGCTTTTAATTTCTTCTTTCTTTTTATCGCCTTGATTATTCTTTTTCCAATGATTACTATTTTTGATTAAAATTTTATGGAAAAGAACGTTTTTATTTTTCGATAATTATGTCAGTGAAACTGCATTAATTTCCTTCAACAATTAAATATAATTGCTCTTATAAGAACAAAACTTTAATTAGAAGTAAAAAAAAGCTTCTAATTTAAACAACTTTAAAATTAAATTTAAAAGAAAAAAAAGTTTTCTAAGGCAAGTTCTTCTTTTTTGCAAGTTCTACAAAAAACTAGTGGTGAATAATCTAAGTTATAGAATTAGTTTATGCTCGTTTTCATTTTTACTAATGACACTTTGATTACACCAAGGTCTTCTTTGTATAAATTTAAAGAAAATTGTTTCCAAGTTTGGCTGTATCTTCTCGCTTTAGTATATCTCTATTTTAATTCAATTAGAACTTATTTTCTAACTAATTGTTGGACTAAGTTTAACAATAATGGGTTTAATTGTTTTTGATTTATTCCTTTTTCTTAATCTTCGCCCTTTTAATGTAAAAAGGTTTAACAATACCAAATTATGTTCAAGAAAGCTGAGTTAATTTTTTTTATATACAATTGTTTAAATACTTCATTATAAAATAAATAATTTTTATCTACGACTTGCATTGTAAGTGGACTTTACATTGCTAATAACAGGGAGGGATGTGTTACTTCCCTCCCTTGGGAGTGAAAAACAATCATACCAACTTGAAAGGTATTTTTTAAAGGTAATTTTTAAGTATTATGTTGGTAGTAATGTTTTTTTTTTTTGTTTTTTTTAGCTGTTTAGATAATTTTTCGGAAAGGTTACTTTAGGTTATCATACAAAGTCTTTAAATTAAAAACAAACTAAACGTAATTAAATTAAAAACGTATATTTAGTTTAAAAATTGTTATTTTAATAAATCAAGTAACTAAATATCAGTTTAAGGTGTTTAAATTACGTGAATTTGTAGGTAAAACTTTTATACCTACAAACTTAATAGCTATTACCCTTGGTGCACTATTACCCTTGGTGCACTGCCGTATATAAAATTTAATACGCTACATGGATCAAAGTATTTCTGCTCTCGGGATTATCTCCTTCGGCAAGCCTCGGGAGCTAAATCATTTATCTCCCTTGGCCATAAGGCCTCGGGAGCTAATGAAGTTTACTCCTTCGGCTGTGCCTTAGGAGAAAACTTAACCTCGAGCAGGAAAACATACTTCTTTCCCTTGTTGTGTAAATAACTATAACTAGAGTGGTTAATAGAAAGTTATTATAATAATATAGCAAAAATTTATATCCATATCATATATAAACATAAATTATGTCAGTTAAAACAACCAAGCATTTATAAAATAAATAATTTTGTCAATCGATAGTAGCAATTTGTGATATCTAGTAGGGGCCCCATATACTGTAGTTCTACCAATTTTTTTAACCCGATTAGGATGACTAACTTCTGACACAATGAACAATAATGTCAACTTACAGGAACTATTTTATTACATATGTCTGCAGTTGATAATTATTAGACTCAAAGTTGATAAAAGCAATAGCATTATAAGTATGCACTTCCTAATTTTATAGACTAATAATGTGTCAACATTAAATTTCAAATTATTAATTTATGAACATGTTTTTTTTTGGGGGGGGGGACATTTTTTTTGCGTTTTGTTTTAATTTTTTGGTGGGTAAAACTGCCGCAATTTTGGAAACACGATATATTTTTATGAACCAAATTACAATACTTTTAAAATGATACCCAACTTCGATTTTACAAATCACAAACATTTTGGGGCCCCCTAGTTACGCCCCCCTAAAATTTTTAAAAATGTACCTTTTTATATCAACTCCCGGAAATACCATTGGACCACAGAGACGCTTATTTTTGTGTTTATGCCTTACATTTAGGACCTGACCTTAAGGGCTAGCGGGGGGGGGGACATTTTTTTTTGCGTTTTGTTTTAATTTTTAGGGGGGTAAAATGGCCACCAATTTGGAAACAAAATATATTTTTGTGAACCAAATTTCAATACCTTTCAAATGATACCCAACTTCGATTTTTCAAATCACAAAAATTTT
>KZ651191.1:289748-303382 GCA_001010745.2 Gerris buenoi
TACACCGTACCCCTGGGTACAAAAATGAAAATTTCGCAAAATCCTTTCTTAGTGGACGCCTACGATATGAACAGAGTATACCCTCAAAATTTCTAGTCTCTCGGTTAAGCAGATTTTGCTGTGCGTTGATTCTATGTCAGTCAGTCAGTCAATCAGGACATTGCCACTTATATTATAGATTTATATTTATGTATAATTATTATTTATTAACTATTTCAGGTTTTCATTTAAAAATAATACTTATCTATTATATATAAATATTTCTGCTCATAACGTTCAGCGAATTTTGGCAGTATTGATTTGAATTTATACGTTTAAAAAAAGGATATAGAAGAATAAAAAGAACAAAACAAGAAACCATAAATATTGTAATGCAATGACAACAAGAAGCATATATGTAGAAATGATAGATAGAATTGAGTTGACTGCTTTTTGATTTTTCTATAAAATTCTGTATTAAAGTTTTCTTTGAAATTCCATATTAAAGTTAGGTTTTAGAAATTCAAATACATAAAATATAATATTAGGCAACCGCAGTACATAAAGATAAATGAATTTTCGTTTGTAGATTTTTTATTTTATGTAAAATTAAAATTGTGTACAAATCTTAAGAGGAATCTTGATTGGTTTATTGTCAATATTAAAAAACATAAATCAGTTAGTTTAGAACTGTCACCCATCCAAGTACTGACCACGTCTAATGCTGCTCCCTCCTGCTGCGAAGCAGCAGGAGAGCCACTTTAGTGGACCTCATTTATTTTCATCTGGGTTATGTACTATCGAGTATATGCTATGTTGTTGTTTATACTATGTGACATAAGACTGTACTACTGTTGCTGCAGTAGTACGGTGTTACTGTATGTTGTTTTTGTCAAACTGTCCATCACCATCATTTTATTCTAATTTATAATTTTAACGGATGCTAATTTAAATCTAATTATCTAAATTTATTATAAGAGCTGTTGAATTGATATCAATAAAGCAGCTGCCTGCTTTGTCCAGTACCGATAGTGGTAGTAGAGAAAAAAGTTTCATTGATAAAATAGTCGGAGAGTGTTGAGTCAACATTATATTGAAGATCAATGAACCTTTCTTTAGAATACTGGTGTTGACCTTGTCATGTTTCATTCATTAACATATAGTATTTTACCTGAAGATATTTTCATTAAATCTTCTAAAATAACGACTACTAATGCCTAATTTCAGACCCATAATAATGTAGTTATATTATTTTGTGTATTTTGCTTCTGGGCTTATCAAAGGTAGCGGAAGCTATGTGATCGTTCTGAAGAACAAAAATGATTTCTGTGCCGCATCACTAGTATCTACTCATCTGATTTTAATGAAATTTTGATTAATTAGCCCAATTTTGGTCCCATATATGTTACTACCTTCTGCATCTATTTGTTTCTCTTTTATATGCGCACTAACATACAATAGTTATTTGTGCAACTAGTGCGGAAAGTGGCACTTTGTTGCACTCGAGAGAAATATTTACGCCTGAACCGAAGGCGAGGGCGGAAAGGTTTCTCGAGTGCAGCAAAGACACTTTAAGCTCGAGTTGCACATTACATTTTTCCTACAGTTAGTTTTTAATATGTAAATAAATTGAAAATAATAGAGTGTTTGTTAACATGTATAAAAGGTTTTACAATATTAAGTAAACCAGCTGTTCTGTTTATAGACAGTTTTGCCTTTTTTTGCCGGATTATTGTTTGCAAACTTATTTCTCGTCATAACCCTTACTCATCACATTTCATTCTTTATTTTAGATTTTTTATCTTCACTTTTTATACTTCAACATTTTTATATTTGATATGTATTGTTTAAATCGTGAAGTTAGTCAAAAAATAACCATTAGTTGTCATTGTTATTATAATTATAATTTAGATTATTAAATCTTTGTTTAGATTTAAGTTCTTTATGTTCGTAAGTTGGAACACTGGAGTGCGGTAAAGCAAAATGAGTGCGGTAAAGCAAAATGAGTGCGGTAAAGTAAAACGAGTGCGGTAAAGTAGTAAGTGCAGGAATCTGCTGTTTTGTGTACTATTTTGAGTGCGATAACAACCACTTTATCGGTCAACTGTAGGAAAAATTTATTTACACCTATATCTTCAAAAGTAATCGACTGATTTTTATAAAAATTGGTACGGTTTGACGAAAGTAATCCGCAAATAGCTCTAGATTAATTTCCAATGTCAGCTCTCTTTAAATTTTGTCTCTTTAAATTTTGCTTTTCATACTTTAATTCATGTAATTAATCAAATCTATTTTGAAAGATTTAATAATCGGGGGAAAATACACTGTACAAAATCATTAAAGTCTCTTTTCAAAAATAACTTTTACAAGATTTTAGAAAGAAATTCTTGAACTCATAAAATATATTAAAATGTAGTTTCTTTTAATTAAAGTTGTCTTGATACCTAGGGGGGTGTTTGTTTTGTCTTATTTTATTTGTAAATGGTTGTATTAGCTGTCAGTGATGCACAACGTATATTTCCATGTAAAGTAATAAAATCTAAGAGGTGGGGAGGGGGGGGGGCGCCTGGCGCCAAGTTTATATGGGGGGAATTGGGACGGTTTTTTTTTACGAGGAATCCAGACCTATGGACCCCCTGTGGCTGCAGTCCCCCCTCCCAGGCAGTTAGTATTTTTACAAATTGTTTTAGTTATTACTTTGTTCAATTCTTCTTCGTTGTAAAATAATGACGTATTTTAATTTTATAACTTTAGTTTCTTGTTTTAAGAACTCTTAATCTTTTACCTCATATAAATTTATCTTTTTGCTTTTACATTTTACCCCTTCCGGTTTTTCTCTCTCTAATTTTCTTCTCAATGATTCTTTATAACTAAAAATAAAAAGTTTTTACTTAAAAATAAAAAGAACTTAAGAAGTTTTATAAAACGACCTCAAAAGGATTATCAGTATTACTTTTGTCGGACATTTTTTTAATCCTGATATTTTTAGAATAAGGGGATGAGATTGGTATTCAAGTGTTGCCCCTTGGTCTTTATAATGCGCCCGAGTGGTGGAATTGTGGGAAAAGTTTTAATTAGGGTGGTCTGATATTTCTAATGGTGCCACCAGACTATATTTCAGTATTAGATTAAGTATAAAGGATTCTTGTAGTTTATCTTGGACCAGGATTTGAGTTAACTTAGCCCCGGCTGTTACTTGACGTTTTGAGGCTTAGTTTTGTGCTTACTTAATCTCTTTAGTACTTGACATCTTTATCCTGTTTGTATTATTTATTATTCCTTTTTTAATTCATTTGTATTTGAACGTTTTAATTTCACTCTTAATCATTCCCATTCTTAGTTTAAACTTGTTTTGTAAAACAATTTTTATTCTTTAATTTTTAATGTTTACGAGCTTGAAAAAAGGTTTTTTTTTAAACAAATTATCTTGCATCATTAAAATTAATAAAATTAAATTATACTCGTGTCATGTGGAAGATATAATTTAATATAACATGCACCAACATCATGTCATGTCGCTTTAAAACTTATTAGGTTTTACTCCACCTACCTTTAGAGAAAGATTTAGAAGCAATTTTGGCTATTTAAATTATACCAGCTTGAAGCTCTAAAGTAAAATAAATAAATAGAAGTGAAACTTCTAAAGTTCTAGTAACAGTTGATTTTATGCATTGTTCTCTTTATTTAATTTGTTATTGCCCATCCAAATTCTAAACCAAAATTTTCGTATATTATCATAAGCCAATACGTAGATTTCTTTGAAAATTCGCTCGTTAAATCATTGTGCAAAACTGGTGTTTTTTAAAAAATTACAGATTTCCCCGATATTTCAACTCCCATTTGCGAGAAACCCATACGACGTACAAAAAAATGTTATAGACATAACAGGTTATTTATGTCTTTTGTAGGTTATTTTCTCTTTTATATTTTACTACTAGACAACTTTTTGCGTGAATAGATTGCATTGCAAGTTATAAGCTGAAAACTACAAAAAAAAAAATTATAATTTTTCATATTTGCGGGGGGGGGGGGAATGTTGTGGGACAACTTCAGATTCGTGTTCAGCACCCCAAAAAAACATAAAATAAACCACTTAAATCAATTACACCAGAACTTTCCACTTCAAACAACCATTTGACTGGACTACTTTAATATTCTTCGCTGAGTTTCTTAATTAATTTACTTTAATATTCATAGTTATTACCTTTCATTGTTTAGCTTATTATTAATTTAGTGCTGGTTCTAGACTAAGACTAACCATAAAACGTGAGCGGAGGAAGACGGGGCTGTTAATCTGGTTGTATAGAAAGCAACAAGGCGGTGTTGGACGGATGACTGAAGCTTAACTAATGGTTAATTGTCGGTAACATTGCTTAACCTGGGTGTTTGATTAATGTACTTTACCTTCTGTTGGCACCAATTCCCTTGTATTTCTCTGATAGTGCTTCCATTTATCCTCCTTGTTTCTACCCAAGTTTGTCTGTGAATAATGAGAACCCTTTAAATGGTTCCGTTGTAGCAACCAATTGAAAAGTACACGGAATTCTGCTGAAGACTAAACATTTTCTCAACGTAGAATCCTCCATAAAATTACATTCTATTTTGCATGAACCACGCTCTTGACTAAAGTGCTAATAAAGATTATCTATTTAGAGATATGACGAATTTTAATTTTGTGATGTCCTTGAAGAAATAAAGTCCTTTAATCTTCTGTTTAAATTAAATTTAAGGGCTTATAAAACTTGAAAATTCTTAAGTCCTTAAGTTATTGCTGCAGCAGAACTAGAAAGATTCCGAAAGAACTATGGATTTAAAATGAAGAGTTTTTTCCCTTAACATAAAAATTTTAAGATAGAATAAAATTGACTTGTTCCATAGCACTATTTCGACTTGACCCTAAGTCTACCATCTTACTTTTTATCTTTCCTATTCTAGTTGCCTAAATAAATCATCAGCTGGTTTTTGTTACAATGTGCATAAGGTAGGAATAGGTCACGAGAAAGACACCTTCAGCTGTTTCAATAAATCCGAGACATATAAGTCAAACCTTTCTAGACCATTTACGGTATCAACTCCTAAATATGGAAGATTTCATTGTTGTCTGATTTTGGTTCTCTTTTTGTTTTTACGTATTCTATAATTTATTATCTTCTTGTGCCTGGTATTTACCAAGCGCGTTTAAATAAAATTTAAACTCGATGATTTTTGTTACATAAATATGTTTTTGGGCAGGACTTCTAAGGAAATTTTCGGTCAAGCAAAATACGACTTAAAAAAAGATACGTGCGACGCTCTTGTTGTTTGTTTTTTAAATGTAGTGCCTTTTTAGGAGCTAACAGAAAGTTGGTCGGATATCCCTTTTTACTTTTCCTCACTACTAATAGTAGGAAAAGTATTGTTTCCACCAAAAAATGTTTTTTCGAGATTTCAACGGAATTATCCGTTTTAGGTGTTTTTAAGACCTCCTGTCTCTGTATGTGTGTGTGTGTGTGTGTTATCATCGTAGCGCCCAAGGTATTTAACCTAGAGAGTTGAAACTTGGCAGAAAAATCAGTCCTAACCTGTATAGTTGTTCGGCCAGGAAAATCAACTTTTTCCCCCATCTTGAACCCAGTTTGCTTAGTCAGCAAAAATTTAAAAAAAAACGTAATAAATTGAAAATGGTCCTGATCGAGTTGAAATTTGGCACGGATGTACCTCTCTGTATTACAAACAAGCCCACCTAATTTCATTTTGATATTGGCCGCCATTTTGAAGTTATCAAATTTTAAATTTTTAAACTTTGACGGTTAATAATACTGAAATTACATATAGGTTTTTGACTTATAGCATATCGTTGGAACCAAAAACAATTAAGGAAAAAATATAAAAAAAACCCGATGAAATTCTAATAATTAGTTTAAAAGTTATAAGTGAATATAATTATTTATTAGTGCGATAATTTTTATGACGTCAAAGTTTGTTTACATCTGTCAAAATACCGCCAAAATTCAAATAATTAAATAAAATTTAGGTATTAAAAAAAAAGGTTTTTTTAAAGAATGATAATAAATCAGTTAGTTTAGAACGGTCACACATCCAAGTACTGACCACGTCCAATGCTGGTCCCTCCTGCTGCAAAGTAGCAGGAGTGGCCAGTTTAGTGGCCTCTGAAGTGAGGAAAAGTTCTGAGGTGTGGTACCTCAGAACTTTTCCTCACTAAAAAATCAGGTACGTGGTGTACCTGATTTTTTAGAACTATATTTCGCTAATAGGAGCGCTGAAATAATTTTTTAAAATAATATAGCAACAGGAAGTTAGGAGCTCACAGGAGGTAGCTTAGTTTTCTCTTTTTAGTTTCATATTTCGCCAATATGAACGCTGAAGTAAATATTTTCTAAATTGTATATAAAACTAACTATATCAGAGCTCCTAGCGGGTCAAATCCGAATTTCATCTAAGCCGGACAACTATACTGCCTTTCGCAACAAGGCAATACAGTCTTTAGAGGAGGTGTATAAAGGTGGGGCTACACTGAATTCAATACCCAAAAAAGATCAGCAATTCAATGTTTCCATAAAGTGGAGAAATTCAATCAATGAACATTCTTAAAAAAATTATATTTTTTGGTGTTTGTTGTTTCCGAACGATGTTCTGGGTAAATTCGGGAGCACGGTAACTCACAAAGAAACTGTTTATTTGCGAATAATAACAAACATTTTTTAATGTTGCACTTTGCAACCTAGATGATTCAACTTTATTTTTATAGTTTCTCATAAAATGTTGTAATAAGGAAAGAATAAATATTCTCAGGATTAATAATAATATTTAATTTTTTTATGCTTTCAAGTTTTCCTTTTTACATAAGCTCTTTTATAGATAGTTTTTTGAAAAATTAAATTTAAATTCTCAAAGCAATTTTTAATATATTTTCCTTCATTTCCAATCTGAGATTATATTTTCTTTTTTCTAACATACAGAGAACTTAAAAATTCCTTTAATAATAGCATACCATTGAAAGATTTTAAAAAATTAATAAAGTTTATTATTTTTTTTATTGGAAGTGGTTACCCATTTCAGTAATTAATTAATTGGTCTTTTGAAGTACATTCCATTTAAAATCACTTAGAATACATTTTCTTAATTTTAACGATGACAATTAAAACCCACTTTCATTGATTCCATGCCGAAAATGATTAAGGTAATATTTCTTGATTGACTATTCCAAGTCTGTATTAACTATGGGTAACAATTGTTAAGAAAATGGGGACATCCCTGTTAAATGTGAATTTGTATCACTTATAAATTAAGCTAGTTTGATTTAATCAATTGTAAATTGTCATTTGGTAAAGTGATTTTTTATTCGTTAAATCTCATATCTTGGAAGTAGCAATTCAAGCAAACTCCTTTACGAAATGCTGAAATGATTGTCTCTCCGCGCAAAAAAAACCTTAGAGCATCCACGTAGAAATGTATCTCCGCGTAAATAAACGTTAGAGCATCCACGTAGATGTCTCTCCACGTAAAAACTTGGATAGACTACACGCTTTATATTTCAACTTTAACGAACTTCCTTTACATTTCAAATATCCTTAGAGATTAAAATCACTAAAAAATAATTTTAGATGTGATTAATTGTTTTATTAATTCCCCTCTCTATTCTTAGTACCTCACTAACTCAAAAAATTTCTTTATCTACGACTTGCACTGTAAGTAGACTTTACATTGCTAATAACAGGGAGGGAAGTTTTACTTCCCCTTCCTTGGGAGTAAAAAAACAGTCATACCAACTTAAAAGGTATTTTTTAGGTAAATTTTAAGTATTATGTTGTTTTTTTTGCTGTTTTGTTTACTTTTTTTCGGGAAGGTTACTTTAGGTTATCATACAAAGTCTTTAAAATAAAAACAAACTAAACGTAATTAAATTAAAAACGTATATATTTAGTATAACAATTGTTATTTTAATAAATCAAGTAACTAAATATCAGTTTAAGGTGTTTAAATTGCGTGAATTTGTAGGTAAAACTTTTATATTTACAAACTTAATAGCTATTACCCATGGTGCACTAGTCGTAGATAAAATTTAATACGCAACATGGATCGAAGTATTTCTACTCTCGGGATTATCTCCCTCGGAAAGCCTCGGGAGCTAATGAAGTTTTCCTTTTTTAAAAGTTTAACCTCGAGCCGGAAAACATACTTCTCTCCCTTGTTGCGTAAATAACTATTAAACTTCTGTAATTTCTTCTTACAACTTAAAAGAAAGGAATTTTTACAAATATATATTATTTTTAATAAATATTGTGTTATGAAGTAAAGTGTAAATCAATTTGAATAAATGAAGCGTCTAATAGTACTGTTATTTTATTTTATTTCAAGGTTTTAAATTATCGATTGAATTGTTCTGTAAGTGCTAACGTATCTTTATGATGTATTCTTCTTAATTAACTTAAAAAATGAATTCGCTAATTTATTCTTAAGTTTAACTAATCTATTAAGATGGTAATGAAAGGAAAAAAAAGATTTTTTAATAAAAGTAAAACTCGAAACATTAGTATTTTTTTCACACATCCTTTATTACTTTTTGTTGACAATGTTTCTACGACAGTGGATGAATTACTGGAAGAGGGTGCGCAATCTAGTGTGAATAATCTGCTTCATTTTCTTTACTGTTGCATAATCAGCCATGAAATTTATAAACTCGCTTAACCAGCATCTAATTTTAATGAAGGTATAAACGATAATTGTTGTTTCGAATAGTTAATTTAAAATGTATTTTTGCAGCCTATAATTTCTATTTAAACCCCATATTAGTGAAACTACAAATACAAAATTAATAATTATTTACAAATTAATATCTACAAATTTATAATATTAAAATAATTAATTCATTACTTTTTCCTAATTAAAATTGCCTTTATTTTATTATTAAATATAATCATTTCAAACTTGTTTAAAACAATTGAGCATCTGTTAATATTTTGTGGGGGAGAGGGTTATACTATAAAATAAAGGGTTGTAATAGAAAAACATCTTTTAATGGAAGGAAAATATGTGCCACACTATCTAGCCAAGACATTTTAAGAATATTTAAGAAAATAATTTTGATTGAGTGAGATACATTTTTTTAATGTAGGTATGTTTTAGCGATTGCTTCAGTTCAGGAGGAAGTTAATGGAATAAATTAACATGAAGAACATATATATGTAATCTTTTTTTTACTTTCGACTTTCTCATATTAACAGAAAGTATTGTGATGGCGTGAAAATTCAGTTTTGAGTCAAAAAGAGGTTTTTAAAAAATGCCTTCTGTCTTCTATACAGACGCGTGAAGCCTAAACTACTGTTCAAAAAAATTATACCCCGAGGTAAAATCTATAAATTAATTTTAACTTTAAATTTGGGGGCGCTACCCCCAAAAACTCTAAAATAAAATTATTTATCGAAAATGATTCTGACTATTTTGATTAAAAAATTCTTTAATGTATTCCATTTAAATGCAAATCTAAAGGTGCGTTTACAACTGACATTTATTGCATGATATTTATGTCAGACAGAAATCTCAGAAGTCTGAGATTTATGTTTCTACTCTCAGCTATAAGTGTCGACACTTCTACACTAACAGATGTAAACACCGATTATTTGAAAATTCAAACTCCTCTTCGTGCATTTATTGCAAATTTAAGCATTGCGAGAAGTGTCAGACATATCTTCGACATAAATCTCAAGCAATTTCTCTCAGATGTAAACACTCAAAGCGATTTCTGTCTGACACTTGACATTTATCGCTGGAGAGAAGTGTCAGGTGTAAACGAACCTTAACGATGTTAGGCGTTTTCCCTTGAAAAAATCTAGTTCCTGAGAAACTAGCTTTAAACGTGGATGCAGAGAGGCCGGGTTCGATTCCCTGCAGAGGAGTTTTTTTTATGATAAATTTTGTTAAAAGTTTCAATGATAATTAAAATTAATAAATGGAAAACACTGGGCTAAGTAATTATGCACACGCATATGAGAAGGTTTGAGACCAATTTTTCGGTTCTTATGTTATAACTTTAACGTTTCTATTTTTGTTTATTCCAACACAAATGAAATTCCTATCTGTGTGCTTATATCTTGGCTTCTCCCTCTTTCATGTCGTTTCCATGTCACTGTGAGATACGTTTACAAAGCGTACTATTGTATGCATGTTGATGTTATAGTTTATCCACGTACACATGCAGTTTGTACGTTCAATACGAAGGTTTTGCTTAGGACACTGTGGCTGTGTGTGCTTCTATTGAGTTCAGTCCATTAACTCACAGGATATATACGCTTTGGCTGAGGCTTTCAATTGGCTCCTCCAGATTCACAATGCTGTATGTAGATATACGCAGTCAAGTGTACATGTAGATGTAGACGACTCTCCTCAAAATCGTATTCACATCACACCTCTGGTAGATTAAGCTCGGCACCTTCTCAAAACCAGATATACAATATTATTAGCTTATCCCCGGATTTACTTAGCTTTTCCCCTTTTGAATTATCTCACACTGCCTTACTCTACATTCTACACTTTATTTTTTCTCTCAGATTATGTATATTACGATATTTTTTCAGTCAAATGAACTTCCATTGGGTAAACCGCACGCCGCACGGTGGTTAGTCTCGTATTTTATAAAGAAGGCTGAATCCATAAAATCACCAAATTATTAATAATTCAATTTTTAGGTTTTTGGTAGTATTCATACTACGGAAAGTTTAAATTTACATCAAATTATAATTATTATTAACAACGGGAGACAGACAGAGAAAAATAGACTCCAGCGCCGGGACTCGAGCCACTTATTCTTCAGTGTAGCTTAGTTGGTTAGAGCGTCTATACTGGAATATAGTATAGGAGGCCCATGCTTCGAATCCCGACGCTGAAGCTGAAGTACTACAGGATTTTTTGTACAGGCGATATTCCTGACATGTAACTCTTGAACAAAACTAACTTGTTGGGCATGTAGTAACGCAGATTTTTTTTTTTTATATATATATTTTTTTTTGATCTAACTTAACCAACTAACGGTAATGGTACCCTTCTTAAACATTTTTCGATCTGAACCCCTCGAAGTGGAGTTATAAGCCTCCTAAGTTGAGTGATTTATTAGTGTTATTGTTTATTAATATTATCAATCTATATTATTAAAAAGTTTTGTAAACAAACAAGTTCAGAGTGAGAGTGACATACTTCACTGTGTATGGAATGCGATACCCCCCTAGAAGAGGTTTGAGTCCGGGGGAGAAAAGGGAGATCTTGAGAGTTACATAGTACTAACCGTGTAGACAGAGTGAGGGTGATATTATATTCGTCCGAGAAGAGAAAAGCCTGTAAGGCGGGACAGAGAGTAGGTATATTGAAATGTCAGCGAGAAAAGGAAAGGAGATAGTAGTTGCGTCCATCCCCACTACACCTTATCCACTATCCTACTTCGTTCACATATTCCATAACTATACTCATTCCTTCTCATACCATGTCGGCCGCTACCACGTCTTTTCGGGGGCTGGCGAGTAGGGGGCAGAAGGGCAGAGCCCCCTAGTTATTATAATTATTATTATTTTTATTTATTTATTTATTTATTTTATTTTGTTCATGTTATGGGTTCATTCGGTTTTGTAAGAGGAGAGGGCTGGGAATGGTACGGTTGAAGTGGTCATATTAAAGACTATAAATACGAATTAAGAGAAAATTTAATTCAATTTAATTTAATTATTACTCACCTTTTCAAATAAACTTCGAATTCAGGTTATACCTTTTGCGTTCTACCGTTTTCATACTCTGACACTGATGACCATTTTTGGTTGAAAAATGGCAATGTAAATAAATGTACAGTTTGTTTAAAACCATTTTACTCCTCAACTCAGCTAATCCAGTCCATTACTAATCCGTTAAGAAATTATAAAAGACTATACTTTACTTTATATAAGTATATTAAGTGTGTACGTGTTATTTTAACTGAGAATTTCTTTATGTTAGTGTATCAATTTATACGAGGAAGTAAACACTGAATACCTGAAAAGGTAAGAGATTCTTTCGACTTGTTGGCTCATTAAGTGTATGAAACATAATGAATGCAATTCAACTTGTTCATTTTCACACTTACCTCAACACCCATTTGTATGAATATTTATTGTGGCAAGGGTTTCGGCACCCCTGTGGTGACATTTTTTTACTTTCTAATATAAAAAGAAAGTATTTTGATATCACGGAAATTTTATTTTGAGATCTTTATAGATTTACTCTTTTTGAGATACCGGAGTCGAAAAAAGTGGTTTTTAAAAAATGTCTGTCCATTGTCTGTGCAGAAGCGTGGAGCTTAAACTACTGGTCTGATTTTGATGAAATTTTACATACATGATGTATCGATATGGCAAAATATGCATACCCAGGCGAAAAAAAAAAAAAAAAAAAAAAATAGCTCCAAATTTCACACTTAATATTTCCAATATGGCGGGCGAGTAAATAATATTTTTAGTCACCTTGACATGTTATACATCAATTTAAAGGTCTTAAAAAGTGCAGAGAAAGAATATGCATCTGTTACTTAATAATTTTAACTTCATCGTATACAGAAACCGGCGATTATCGCCTCACATACTTACGTGAAGCGCGCCTATACTTGTTTAAATAATATATTAATTAACTACACATCGCGTGGCTTTGTCATTCAACATTCAAGCGAGTTTATTGCAATAAATATTTGATATTAAGCAATTTTATAGTTAATCATGGTGAGTTACTAGTTTAAAGGATGATTGAAGTAGACGGTAGTGCCGAGTGGGACTCATATCACTTTGAAGGTTCTATAGGAGGGTTCATAAAGGTGGGTTCACAGTTCACAGTCACAGCTGTGACAACCGTATTCGTCTGTAGGGATAATATATTCATATTTTCTGGGATCGGGGACCGAGATTATATGAGAAAGTTAGACTGAGTTGTCTCGGACCGATTTTTTGTGTGAGAAACATTTTCAAATTCAAAAAGGTGAACTTCTTTCTCAAAGAGATTTTGTACACATAACATATGATTTTAACTTGCTTTCGTTTTTTTTTTTCTTTACTTCATCTCCTTACTTCAAATGTAATACTTGCTTTTTTGTAAGAATTTTATTCAGGCTAATGGAATGGGGTCGCTGGTTTTTTCCCGATTTATCACCGAAGGGAACTTGTATTTTGCTTTCTTTTTTTCGTTGTATTCTTTTGTTAAGATGATTCTGGCGTGACAGCCGCCGTCTTTATAGAGTGACAGGTGTTCTAATCGTGACGTCACTACCCCCAAAAAACTTTATATTTCTTTCCAATCTTTTTCCTTTTTCTTTTTTTTTTTTTCTTTCTCATTTGTCTTTTCTTTTTGTTGGGTTGAAAGTAAATGTAGAATTTCATAATCTTCACTGCTTTCGAAATAAGAATAAATGAATAATGTAAAATATTTGGATCTCCGCCGATACCTATACTCGTCACTCGTCACTATTCTTTAATTTTTTTTTCTTTGGGTTTTTAGTCCCTTTCGACTGCACAATGGGTCATTACAGGACGGGGGGTTATCCGACCACTTTACTCATCTACTCGATGAGATCATCAGTGTGAAACATGTCTGACCCCTCCGGGATTCGAACTCACGTCGGGTTTCAGACCTTGGTTTCAGAGCCGAGGATG
>KZ651191.1:304655-315425 GCA_001010745.2 Gerris buenoi
ATTCATATTTTAGGAGCAACAATTCGATTTATGAGGCAAGGACGACACCCCTCGAAAATTCGCTAATTTTGACCTAGTGGGAGAACGGTTAAAAATTGACCTATGGTATATATGGTGATTTTTGTTCCGCATGAGGTGTACTATCGCCCTATATCTTTTCCAAACTTTATCGCCAGTCACCCTGTATATCCTTCTTAAAGTGTGAAGTTCCAGATCATCGGATGGTAACCGCGTCATGTAGGGGTTTGGTTCTGACGTTTTGCACCAAGTGTTGGGAGCATCTTCAGGGAAGTGCATGCTTGCTGGTGATGTAACAACGTAAATTGGTGATTTGGACAAGGCCTGGGTTTAAAATCTAGTCGGTGGTTTAAGGAAATAGCTGTTGCAACACTGGGTTCGAAACATCGGAACCAAAACCCTGTTGCCCATTGCGCTCTTATACCATCGGAAGACCTAGAATTTTATATTGAGACCATTTGCGGAAGCATACGGGCTACTTTTTTTGGTAGTTTGTAGCCAACTGATGCTTGATGGACTAGTGTGAGTTGGTAATCTTTAAATCTATTCAGTGTCCTAAATATTCCGTGAAAATGTCGCTCATGTTGTTAAGCCTTCAGTGAGCCAAACTAACTTTCATATGTATTTAAAGAAAGGAGGATATGTGTGGGATCAGTTTGTTGGAGAAACTGAAGTCAATCTAACAGCGTCTGCTAACTCTGTTTACTCAATAATTAACATGAGATTTTCAGAATTAAATAATGTGGAAAGTATAAATGTATAAGGTAGACTGAAGTCTTGAGGTCGCAAGTTCATCAACGTTTTTTAGTGTTCATTTTAGTTTCCTATAAAAAAAAATCAATTTACAAAATGTCAACCTTATAATAATTTATTCTATTTCTCAGCTAAATCTCCAAATGGAAAAAAACCTTGAATTTTAAATATTTAAAAACACTTAGAATACCTTCAGATACATTTGTATTTATACTTAGTTCACTTAATAAATTATTTTTCCCTTTTTTCACTATCCTCACTCAATTCACTATCTTGTTGGTTTGACTCTTTCCTCTCCGTATTAGTTCGCTGTTTTGTTGATTCCTTTGCTAAGCTTGACTCTATTTACCAGTTTCTTCCATCATCTCATTTATTCTTTTTAAATTTACCCTTTTGTGTAAAAAAAAACAAACTTATTTACACTTTAAAGTTCATTCCAAGAAGATGGAATACTTTAAAGTCAATCTAAATGTAACGAAATATTTACAACCAACCTAATTAGTGTTCGCCATATTTTAAATTTCACACTCAGAGTAACCTCGCCTTTTCTAAAGGATATTTTGAAGCTGAAATATGTCAAAGCATTTTCACAAAAAAGGTTCGAGTATATCTCAATTATATTTGTGATGAGAACATCGTTATAACTTGACATGTTACCCGTTGATTTTTTTTTTTTTTACTCTTTTTTTTTTAGAAATACTCTCATATCAGTGTCGATGACATACTCGTGCTTCTATCCTATATCTCTCTGAGTAATATTTTTTTTTAAATTTAATTGACACCTCATATCTTCGTTTTATATAAGAGTGTTATTATCCTTTCTTTAGTGTTAATTTTTTTTTATCAGCGAAGTATATTAATAAGAATAAACTTTTATAAATCTGAAGTATCCAATTCATTTTTAAGGATTTGGCTCTGAGAATGCTTGCTTTTATTAATTAACTTTTTAATTTATATCTTTATCATATTAACACATTAGTCTTTATTTAGACTTATTTAGGACACCATGTTTTTTTGTTGTTTCATTTCTTTAACTTGATAATTAGCAATACCTCGTAAGTAGGTGAACGTCTTCGTTAAAAAAATAACTTTAGGTGTCAGATATAACTTGCTTTGGTTTATTAATTATTATTTTATTTTAAATCTTTAGCTAATACATTTTATTTACGTAACTAAATCTTAAAACTGTCTTGTTAGCTCTGGTTTGTTCTCTGCGTAAATGCACAAAAAAAACTTAAACGTTAGAAAAGGGTTCCAAGTTCCAGACCTCTCCCAAAAAAATAGCCTATCAATGTAGTGATATCTATTCTCTGCATTGTGGCCGAAGCAACACTGCTCTTTCTTTTGACCATAACCTCACTTAAGTCAATCTAACAGCGTCTGCTAACTCTGTTTACTCAATAATTAACATGAGATTTTCAGAATTAAATAATGTGGAAAGTATAAATGTATAAGGTAGACTGAAGTCTTGAGGTCGCAAGTTCATCAACGTTTTTTAGTGTTCATTTTAGTTTCCTATAAAAAAAAATCAATTTACAAAATGTCAACCTTNCTGCTCTTTCTTTTGACCATAACTTCACTTAACTTCTACTTTCATAAGCAACACTGCACTTTCTTTAGTCCATAACCTCACTTAACTTCTACTTTCATAAGCAACGCTGCTCTTTCTTTAGACCATGACCTCACTTAAATTCTACTTTAATAAGCAACACTACTCTTTCATTTTCATTGCTTAACTCTTGGCCAGTTTTTGATATGAGGAATAAAACAGACTTCGGCGCAATGCAGATAATTGATAGGCTATTTTTTTTAGGAAGGGTTTGGTACTTTTATTTTCTATTATTTTCTTCCCTTGCCTTTTCTATCTTTTCTTATGTTATTATGGATAACATAAAATTAACATATTATGTGTTCAAAAAGAAAAAAAGGGTTAAGAAACGAAAAATGACTTAGAAAAAGAAGTGAAATCCCAACAAAAACACTTGTGTAAAAAATAAGCCGTCAGATTTGGTTTTTTTTTTTTTTAATTTAAACGTATAGAGAGATTTCAAAAAGAAAATTTTTGAGTTTGTGAGGTACAGAGAATAGAGAAGGGGGACAGACAAACATCACTTAAGTTGTACTGGATAAATTAGACCTATAGTAGAACTTACTTGGACAGGGGGAGACTTGGCTTAACCTACGATGTTTCATCTTTTTTCAACGCAAGAGTTGGCTTATTTTTTTACAGAAGTGTTTTTGTTGGGATTTATATTACGTGCCCTCAGGACCGTGGCAACAGACTTAATTTTATATTTAGAAAAACAAAAGTATAGTAATTTAGACCCTTAGGTCCTTGGCAAAGGGTGAAATTAATTAAAGTAATTTAGATATCTGTTTAATTAACTTATAATATCTATTTGAACCAGCAAATTAAAACAAACACTTATTTTTATTGGAATAAATTTGGTAGCCTTACCTTAGCAATAACAAATCATTTCGAGGTGAGTAGTGTGTCGTCGTCGGGACACTACTCGATTATATAAATGGTTTGTCGCTTGAATATATTTTCAGGGTTTTGTAGATACTTCTCAAAACCCTTATGCCGAGGTTGATGTGTCCGTCTGTTCGTCGCTCTTTGGTTCATAGGGCCCAAACCGTTCAAGCGAAAGTGCTGAAATTTAAAACACTGGTGCAACATACAATATAGCATACAAATATATGTATGCTTTTTTTAATTTTTTACTCCTTATAGGGGCAAAAAATCAAAAAAAATGCCCCCCCCCCCCGTGCCACTATAGATCGGGTGGTGCTAAAATTTCGAAATGAAATAATTCATACTAATACCTTATAGTGGGGCGATGATATTTCCGAGAGTTCATTCCCAGGTTTTAAAAATTACTTATTTTGTGCGCGAAAATTTGGAGTGCGCCCAAAATTTTATATTTTAAAATTTTTGAGTTGGGTATCAAATGAAAGCTGCTGAAGACTAGGATACAAACATATATTTGCTTATTTAAATTTTTCATTTTTTATTGGTTTTATAAGTCAAAATATACCCTCAAAAAAATTCCCCCGCCCTAAACTTTATATAATGGCTGGTCCTAAAATTTCGAAATTATTCATGGTTATACCGTATGGTTGTGTGATAAAAATTTCCCGAAAAATTTAATTTGTCTTGTCGTTATCACCGATAAAAAACATTGTGACCCCCCGGGGGAACCCGGACTCTTGGGATCGCAGAAAAAAAATCATAATTACATAACGGGTATGCTTTATCATCTACAAAACCCTAAAAAGTACTTGGACGCAAGTACTTCCCTGTGATTTTTATATATATATCGTGCGTATTTGTTAGCATGCAAAGATGAAAGCTCTGATAAAAGAGTCGACATTATTGCATCAAGATGAGTTAATACCATCTGTTGCTTGAAATTGACGTAATATGGTTTGTATTGTATTGCCTTGCACTCTACTTATTCTTCCGACTGCAGCTTGACGCTAATAACAGTCACAGATATACTCGAGTACTCGTTAAAAAGTATGTATCAATGATTCAGTGATGCCGCCTCTTTATATAACTTATCACTATCCTTATCTGTGAAATTGATTTATTACTTTAAGCTTAGCATGTTTAAATGTATGTTTTTACATTGTTTATTAATTTATGGTCAAGGGTGTTCCTAAATATCATGTACATATGGAAAGGGTTAATTCTTTAGTTTATTTCATGATTAAATATTCATATAGACATAGTTCCTCTAACACTTTGTTACCGATATACTGGGTTTGGAAATTTCTATATTTTTTTCTTTATAGCTCCTGCAGTTTTTGAAATATTCTGCTCAAATTTGAAGTATAGGTTACGCTGTAAGACTTTATATAATGTGTTTCTGATATTTGACTGCTGATAATCTCTTAATATCTGACTAAGTCTAGTGAGCTTGTAGTTGGTTGGAAGTTATTGAATAATTATAGTGAACGATTTTGACGAATTGGCAACTAAAAGTCAGTGTAAGAGCATATTTCTCAACGCATGTAAGATCCGTAGATGCGTTTAGACGTCTTACGATAGTTGAAATAATCTTACTTTACTTCTTATTTACATTTAATTATTACAGAGGAATCGAGCAAAGCATTGATATCTGCGCATGCCCATATCTGAAGTGCGCCTGCGCATCTCAGACTGGGCATGCGCAGAGTCTAATGCTCTGTTCATTTCCCCTGATTGGTTCGGCAGTCTAGTCAAGGCTTTATGATTCGATTAAGAGAGTATGCCTCCTGTTCTTATTTAAAGTTATATGAAGGGTAATTCTGTTAATTATAAACGTTAACAACTATTTTCTGTCGTTATTTTATTTAAGAAACAGCCGTTTAATTGGTATGTTATTGTTCAATTGACCCGTTTGAACTAAGACCGTGTAAATATTAGTATTTCTCAATTAAGATTAAAAGGGTTGATTCTTTAAATCTAACCTGATCTTAGTCCTTACCTGTTTGTTTTTTTCAGTTTAGTGGAAAAACTTTTTAGAAAAAAAAAAAAAATCAACTTTGTTTTGTCTTAACTTTTCAAGAGTTTGGCCAGGAAGGCAAAATATCCAATTAGGGCTTACTTCAACCCTTTTCTTATCCTCGGCTTTTTCCTTAAATCCACCTTTCTGCCTTGGTGTCTTTCTTTATTTTCAAGTTATTTACTTTCTCCGTCTTTAGTGAAGCTTTGGCTTCAGCTATTTCTTGCTGGTAAATCGCTTCTTTTCTTATTTCAACGTTAATAAAGCTGGCGGAAGATAACCTTCAATAATTTATTTCTCAATTCTGGATGCTTTTATATTTTATTTAATCTTTATTTATTTCTTAACTTGAGTATATTTTAGCTCTGGGTGACAGAAGAAATTTCCGTCACGCAAAAAAAAGACACAAAAAAAATGTGAAGCTTTTAAATTATAGTGTCAGGAAGTTAGGATTTAACAGGAGATCGATAGGTTTTCATTTATAGTACAAGATTTTAACGATAGGTGGTCTCAAGCTTCAATAAAACGTGAAAAATGTGACGCTCTTAAATATCGTGCCAGGAAGTTAGAATATAATAGGAGGTAGATTGGTTTTCACTTGTATTCATTGTAGTACTGTACTTCGCCGATGGAAGTGCTGAAGTTGAAGTAAACTTCATTCTTTATACTTTCTAAATTTGATGACACCAGAGCTCCTAGAGGATTAAATGATAATAAAAAATGGATGAATGTTCATACTTTCCCACCTACTGATAAGATCCATCTGCTGTACCAATTAAACATATGTATACTAACTTTCTCCTGTTCATTGAAAAACGCCCAGAAACATATCCATGATTCTATGTTTTTCCATGATATTTAGAAAATTATTTTTTCTGTTTGTCTAGTTTAAGTTTCAAGTTCTGTTCTTTTACTACGTTTTTATTAGTTTGCTTTCTTGTTTGGTTGTTTGTCCAGTACAAATCTTGCAATCGATTTTTAACAAACTTCCTAAGTAGCTAGACATTTGAAACTTTTAGAATAGCTCAGAACACAATGCATTATTTTAATACTTTTATCCATCTTTCAGCAAAATTTAATTCATTTTCAGCAAGTTGTGCAACATGGAAAGTTAGTTCGGAAAATATCCGCAAGCTATATTATTTGTTTTGGCATGTTCCATATTTACCAGGGGTATGCAACTCCAGTATTCTAGAGGTGTAAGAGCTCTAGCGCTCCGCGGGAAGATGGTGGTTAAAATTGTAAACTACTTATGATCTTTTGACATTTATACTATATTGTAAATAAACATTCTTAATAATTAACAGCCTCGGTGGCCGAATGAGATGCGCGATCGCCTAAAATGCGAAAGTTCCCGGGTTCGATTCCAGGAAAATGGCCAAATAATATATTAATTTATTTCTTTGAATTAAAAAGCTTGAAATCTTTTGAATGGTGTAAAAGATTTAGTTACAATATTAACCGCACCTTCCCGTGGAGCGCTAGTAGTCTAACACAGGTAGATAAAGAGGGGAGTTGGAAATCTTTCCTTTTAAGGATTCTATGATTGCTGATATTTATAATCTTTTTTTTTGACAGGTTTCAAATTTATGATTTATGACAGAAAATTTAAAAACGTAGTAGGTATAAAAATGTATTTTTATCTTGCAATTATTTATTGTTTAATTTATAAGAAAAATATTAACCTAGCCAATAATTATTATAAAGGTTTTAATTATTTTCAGTACAATTGTTATTTATTATGTTGTTTCGACTGTATTGACAATTAATGTTGTTTTCGGTTGCTTATAAAATTAAACGAAGTAGTTCATGTTTAACATTATGCCAGTTTTACTGCTCAACTTAAAGGAAAGTTTCAAGATAAAAATTCTTGGAGTACTTGGCAACATTAGAGAACAACCTGCTAGTTCCCTCTCCGGGATAAATAATTCATTCATTTACTGCTCCGGCAGATTCACTCCATACTTATACAACACATGCCTGCTTCGTGTCTTCACATGTTCCCTGCTCTGTTCAAACCACTGTGCTCATAAAAGCTGACACAATATTGATTAAGTTAGGATGGAGACCTTGGGGCGCACTGCAGCAAACTCTTCCTTCACTTTTAACCCTAATTCCAATCAGCTGATTCTGTAAATTTAAAAAATATTTGTTGGTTAATTTTTGTTTTTATAGTGTATACAACGCATACTGTTTGTAGCCTTTTTTTTTGTTTTCACTTAAAAAAGAAAAAGTTTGGTTGTCGGATAAAATAGTCTTCTTAGGGGAACTGACTTTAACAAATTTGTACTTCTTATTATCACACGATATCTTGAAAACTATTTAAGTGATAATAATTTTTCTGAAAGATCTCTGAATTCCGCATTCAAGTAAATTTTGTAAATATGTAACTAAATTATTTATATTAGGTACGTTTATATGGTGTATTGAATACGATCTTAATACGGCTAATTGCTTTTTCTACGGAATAATTGCTATCTTGCTACGGATAATTGCTTTTTTCAACTGACATGACCGTATTGAACCGTTATTTACCCCTATATCTTTAAAAGTTTTCATATTATTTTATAAAAATTTGATGCTTTGTAGCCCACATATGGTCCTACAATACTTTCAGCTGCGCTCTTTACATTTAACTAAATTTATTTAAAAAAAAAAAAAAAAAATGACATTTTAAAAATGGGAGGGAAAATTAAATTAGGTGATAATGTGTTGTAAAAGCATAACATTATTAAAGTATACGATATAGGACGCGAGGAAGCTATGTGCCACACTAATTGATCAGGCAAGGACCAATAAATCGATAGATTAATATAGTTCTATACAATATATTAATATATCTATACAATAAAAACTCGAAGAGTTCGCCACAAAGAAACATAAACTGCCAATTGGTGTGGCCCATAGCTTCCACGCATCCTATCTACGTACNAGTGCTAACAATTATTTATTAAAATATTAGGTTTGTTCCAACCACACTTCAAACTGGTTTGGAACTGTCCGACATAAGCGCATCGGACCACATTAGAACGTTTTTTGCTAATGCACATGCGTCGTACAGTTTGAAACTAGTTTGAGGTGTGGTTGGAACAAACCTAATAAATAAAACCTGTGCAATGGATGAAGATGTGTTTTCTCCCTATTTGAGATTAAAAAAATATTGTATATACCTCGGGAGTAAAGTGCTGCAATACCCCTCGCGATAATTATCTCCCTCGGCTGCGTCTCGGGAGTTAATTACCGTAATAAAAAGTCCTCTTTAGGGACCATAGTTTCTTCGGCTTCGTTTCAAGAACTAACTACTTATTCGCTCGGGAATAATGGCTTACTTTACTCCCTAAGTGCATCAATAACAATTATTATAATAATCCAGGTGATTGCGTGAAAAGTTTCTGTCAAATATCAAGCTAGACATTTCTTTTAGTACTTTTTAAGAATTTTTGGCCGGCTAAGTTTGTCTACAGGACATACTTGGCACTAGGCATTTGAAAAACACAAAGCTGTTGAGAGCTAACTCGGTGATCTTTCACTCAAGTTATCGTCATCGGTAGATATTTGGTGACGGTAATTTTGGTCGTTTTTTTCGGATTCACTCCCAGTCTCCGAAAGTGCCATAAGGAACTTCGTTCCAAAAAAAATTGTTGTCCCTGATGTCTGAAATGGATTTCTGACTGGAATTTTTGAAATCAGAGACTTAAAATATTTCCTTCTTCAGAACGGCATAGCTTCCGTTTCTTCGATAAGCTCGGAAGCTATTATAAAATTGGCAGACTATTTCTCCAATATTATTAAATAGAAAAGCATGATTAGTTTGATTAGTTTGATTCGCAAGAGGGATAAAATAGAAAGTGTTCTGTTTCATAAAACGTATCAAGTTGAGCCATGGCTGACGGATTTAGAATCTGTTTCAAAAATAATCCTCCGAATTACAGATATTCTGGGTGGGAGGGATGTTCACTATCGATATCCCCCACTTACACGTGGTCCAGCTTTAATTCAAAACTGTTTTTCCAATTTCCGCATTTGATTCTCTACCTCCCCAAGGTAAAAGGTTTGAAATCGAATCTGGAACGTGACTTTCATTTGTACAATGTGCCTGAGCAAGAAACGAATTTCAAATAGAATTTATTGACGGTTTACTACGAGGTTTCGTTGGTTTCCATATTTTGTGGAAGTTCAAACATGATCTGATTTTGGGGGAAACTGTTTATAAGCCTATTAATTTAAACTTTAAAACCTAATGTTTTAAACTATTTACATCGCATGTATGAAATTTATTAAATTCATTTTAAATTTGAATAGTTTAGGGTTTTTACATTGAAATAATCTTATTTTATTAATGTGGAAAGTTTTAACTTTTTATTATTATAGTATTTTTAACTTTAGTATACGAATGTTCATTAACAATTATTCAAGAATTAGTGGTCCAGCTAGTGCATTAATTGGCTACTTCAACAACAATATAATATATGAATGCTTTACTTGTATACTTCTTTTTTTTACTTTATTGTTTAACATACCTACAATAATAAACATGTTATGAGTGTTATAGTTATTATCGGCTTTTTGTAGCTTGATCAACATATGAAAAAGAAGTAGTCCAGTGACTACCCCTTGTTGGCGTAAGGATTAAAAATAAATAAATAATAATGATAAATATGGATAGAGGTGAAATGAGATACTAATTAATTAAATATACAAACTAAATAAGTATATATATGAATATAGTAGATAGGTGGATAATTACATAGATTTAATATTTGTATATTTAATAAGTTCCTAGTCTCTTCTGGCTTGAGGAGGGTTGTCTGGTATTTATTGGGTAGAAAGGAGTGATACTAGAGGATTAGGATGATCTAGTAAGGATTCATGGAATGTGTGGTATCGGAGATATGGATGGATGGATGGCGAATGAAGGGAACGTTGAGATACTAACTTGTATACTAACACACTTCATTCAACATAATAAACCGCTAAGTCCTTGAGCCTCCTGCGGTTTGATGAAGCTCTCAGTCTCCCAGTATCGACCGCGTGCCGAAATTTCGCTCCTAATATCAGAAGCATCTTCAGAGATCATAGTGTTATTTTAAGGTTTGGTTGTGGTACCAGGAGGTATTATACCTAAATTAGTCTTACACTGTATCTGGCGGTCGTTGCGTAAAATAAATACCTAAAATTATATTTAATAAAGCATTTGCCTAGGTAATGCTATACATTGACCTAACTTTAATAGTGTGTTATATGATATAGGTATTTTAAATGAAAGTTTGTATCTGCGGTATTTATATAAAATAATTTACTATAAATGGCAAATACAACTTTTTTACTTTCTCATATAAAGAGAATATGTATATTGTATAGGCGTGATTAAATATGATATTGAGATTTTGATGGAATTATACGTTTTGAGGTTCCCTGAGTCCAAAAAAAGGTTGTTTTTTTTTACAATTTTCTAAAAAAAAAAAAAAAAAAAAAAAAAAAAAAAAAAAAAAAAAAAAAAAAAAAAAAA
>KZ651191.1:366999-379080 GCA_001010745.2 Gerris buenoi
TTCCATGTATTTTTTTATATATATATATATATATATTTTATTATTATTCTTTTATTTATTATTCTTATTTTTTATTTATTATTATTATTATATTATTCAATATACAAGTACCTTTAAACTTACACCCCCCCTTGTCGTGGTACCCGGGGCGGGCCGCCCCCCCCCCTGGCGACGCCACTGCATACACAGAGTGCACGCCATTTAATGTAATGATGGAATGATATTACCCGCATAGTGTTCAGAATAGCTTGAAGCGGGTCTAAACAATACCAAAGCATTAAAAAATTCCGTTCCGTATCAAAATTTCGATTATTGTGATCACTTTCGAGATCGTATGAAATATTCTCATTTTCGGGAGAACCATTGAAAGCTTTATGCATGGCTCTAGTGTTCGGGTGAACATTGAACATCCTTTTTTCTCTGAAAGTGACACCCCCCCGTACTGTCAGATCTCAAAGTCTTTTAATGATTTTTCTTCTTTTATCGACAAGTTTACTAGAAAATTGCGAAGTTGATTTTTTTTGTTAGAAGTTTAATTATTTAACGAAGTCTAAGCTCTTTGAAACTTTGTGACCATATACAAATATACATTAATGTATAGTTATATACATATTTGAATGAATTAGATTTGTTACTAAACATTTATTATACAGTAATGCTAAAAAAAAGTAATTAACAAATAAATAAATTTGATGTGAAATGATGGTCGTTGTAATTCAGGTTTATTCCTACAGTGTCATTACATCATTCAGTGTACGTAATAATTACAGTCTTGTTTATAATTTTGTTTCTTCCTCCGGTGGTATCTTTTGCTTATTATTATCAGCCGGATAATGTTATCACTTTTTGCCTGGGTCCCAAAGTGATTATTAACGCTTTTACAGTTAATACAGTTGCACTTTCCTGTTATTATATTTATTTCTTTCCTTCACATGACTAGAAGTATCTTTTATATAATCGAGTAGGGTCCCGACAACGGCGACGACTCACCTCTAAACGATTTATAACGTTTAAAATTGATGTGCCATAAGCTGGGATTGAACCAGTGACCTCTAACACATTAGGCGTATCCTCTACCACTGAGCCACGCCCTTGCATTGAAGCTACGAGCATAAAACTTACTATTTAAATTATAACTAGCTTTTTTTTTAACCATATTTATTCTGCCCGTTGCCACGGGCATAACGGCTAGTACTTTATAGTTAAGGTGAATAATGTACAGTGAACATTAAAGTAGACATAATGAAATAGTTAAACCATCTAATTGTCACAGTATTTTTCTTATTTAGTTATATTTTTTGTAAGTTTATGACGTCATGACGAAAGTGTCAATTATGTTTTGCTTTGTTTTCACTCGGTTGTTTCACTTTGTACCAGGGCCACCCTAACCACAGGGCTAAATGGGCTACAGCCCTGGGGCGCTAGCCTTTTGGGGGCGGCAATTTTTATTAGTGTTATATTGGGTGTCCAGTTACAAAAATTTTAAAGATGCTTTGAGTAAAATATCTTAAGATAATTTTCAAAAGTTGAAGCCGAGGGGTTGTTGAATGAGTTCAACTCACTAGAAACTGCTATCATAGTAGAATTTTGGAGCAAAATATTAGAAATCATAGATAAAACTAATATATTTATCACTTCAAAAAGTTTATACTACAATTGAAAGCTGTTATAGTTATTATTAGGTTCTACCCTTCTTTAGAAAAATTTGTACAGTCCAAACGAAATACAGAATCACATTAACCTTTACAAATCCAAAGGTATAAAATTGTCCGGATGGGATGAGTACAAACGAATATGCAAAAGAAAAATCAGTACGACGAAAATTCATCAGAAGAAGGTTAATTTAATGCCAAAGCCGAATTCCGCATAAACACATATTATGCTATTATTGATAAACTTCTAGCATAAGTACAAAAGAGAAGGTGTGGCTTCTCAATTTACTCAATATTTAGGTTTCTGGTCAATTTAAAAGCAGAGACAATTAGAAAGTATGCTGCAAAGTTGTGCGAAACCTATATGGACGATGTAGAAAATCATATTTTGAGGAATGCCTTGATTTTAAACCCGTATATTTGTATATTGGAAGATAAAGAAAAAATATCTACTGCGGAATTTAGTTAAGGACAATAATCAACTTGAAAATTGAGTCTACATTATAAATTGCAGCGTCGAAAGATAATTTTCAGCACTGAAAAGAGTAAAAAAAAAAATAGGTCTTCTTTGGGACAGAGAAAATTAAATGAATCAATTATTTTATTCGTAGTAAGTGACTTATTTAACAACTTAAATACGTTTGATATTAATAATCAAATTGAAAAAGAACAAACTGGGAAAATAAATATATAAGTTACTTTTGCTTTTTATTTTAATCTTGTTCATACAGGTTTTGTTTAATAATCTGTATAAATTATATTTTTATGGCTTAGTCTACAATGGTAACTATTCCCCACTCCCTCCAGCCATTGTATGTATTTTTTTTTATGAAGAGGGGCGCATTATTAGAAGTAGCCCATGGGCGCCAAATATCTTAGGACGGCCCTGTTTTATACGAGATTACACGTTTAATATAAATTGGTGTGCAGTTTTTATTTAAAGTACGATTAAGACGAACCCCTTTAAGAGTCAATACCCAACACTAATTACGTTGTCATTTTAATTAGCTTATTATTCTAATTAGTAAAAAATTGTTTGCATTGACCATTATTTTACGGTAATCGAACATGATTGAAAATTAACACATTTGCGATTAAAACACAAGTTGTTCAATTAGTATTTAGTTTAAGTTATTATTCTAACAGCAGATAAAATAATCAGCTGATAAGATAATCAGCTGTAACTAATAACGTTTCGTTTAGTTACTCTAGATATAACTCACGTCTATCACTTTACCTGGCATTTATAACTTGAGGATATAAAACGAAACAAATAATTTACTTAATGTTTAAAGAAGCTTTGTTCTAGTTTGTTAAGTTGAACACAGAAGTGCACTTCTTAACTTAATGGTCCCCTTGAACTACTTTTTTTTATAATCGGGGCGCGGCTCATTTTTTTTTCCTTAATTGGGCTTTTTTTCTAATTTATGTATTGTATGTGTAAAAAGTTTACATTACTTACTTTGATAACATATCAAACTAAGTTGATTTTTAAATTTAATAGTTAATTATAATTCTTCTTTGATTGTGAGTTAGAGATGCGGTATTGGTCGATAACTGTAGCCTTATAAACGATTTTTAAAGTTCAAGCCAGATATAAATTATCTAATAATTTTAATGCGTATAATACCTGCAGGATATGGGATGTTGAATTATAATGAATTTATAAAATAATAATTAAATATTTACAAACAACTTAAACTCATCAATAATTCTAACGCACGTAAAATATATATTATAGTTTTAATATAATATATTCTCTAACTCTTCTCACCATCTTATAACTCTGTGTTATTTTATAATGTTGAGACTCATTATCCTCTAAGTCCTCTCACCATCTTATAAATCTGTGTTATCTTATAATGTTGAGACTCATTATCCTCTAACTCTTCTCACCATCTTATAACTCTGTGTTATTTTTTAATTTTGAGACTCACTATCCTCTAACTCTTCTCACCATCTTATAACTCTGTGTTATCTTATAATGTTGAGACTCATTATCCTCTAACTCTTCTCACCATCTTATAACTCTGTGTTATTTTATAATGTTGAGACTCATTATCCTCTAACTCTTCTCACCATCTTATAACTCTGTGTTATTTTATAATGTTGAGACTCACTATCCCCTAACTCTTCTCACCATCTTATAACTCTGTGTTATTTTATATCACTTGATTTCCTTACTTTTAGTAATATACTCACTATTAAAGACTAAAATATATTATATATTTAAGAAATGATGTAATTTAAATAAATAAAAGTGGTTTGATTTGATTTGCATCAATCGGCTTACTACGATTAAATATCTGATATATTTGACCATAAGACTCGAGTTTTTTACTTAGATATATCCAATTAAAATATTGTTGTATGCTGTATATAAGTTTCAAGAAAAGGAATGACCTTAATTCTAACTTATGCAGTTCTTCTATATTATATTCATTTACCTCTTATGGTTTGCACTATAGTTGTATATATAAATTATTAACTAGCTATGGATCAGAATAAAATATTCTATCTATAATAGGTAAGTGAAAGAAATATTAACCATCTATAAGTGGAGTTAAAGAAAACAAGAACCTCCTGCTCTATTTGAACTCACTAGCTGTTCTTAAAGATACAACACAATTAAATTCTGTTAGTAATATTCTACTTTCATATAGTAATTTGAGAAGAAGATAATAATTACGAAGCAAATTATTAAGTATTTAAAATTAAATAGAGACGGATATTTTCCTAATTGTTTTATAATTTATTCTTTCATATCATAGTATTTTCATCTGTTTTTACATTGCTTGTTTTAACACTAAAGTACGGTGGTTTAGGAAGGCGCTTGTTGTGGTGTTTTTTTGTTGTTTTTTCGGTAGAAATGTGAGTGTGGTGGTGATTTAGACAAGAGAGTTGGGTCGAGAAGTTTGTTTATGCGGGCTGAAAGAATATGATGTGTGCCAGTGCCAGATCGCTGCTTTTCTCGTATTTCTATTCTCACTGTGGTCTTAGAATATTTTTCTTCTTTTTTTTTCGCGCGTTGTTGTCGCTTTATGAAAACTATAAATAAGAGAGTTTTGGCCTTTGTACCCCCTCCCCTTTTCTCTCACCTCGACATCTCTGACACGGTTCTTGCCTGTCAGTGTGTCGGAGTGTGTGTCAGATATGTCGGACAGGTGGACGGGCTTACCGGCACTGCTCCAATCGAATCCAAACGCCTCACACAATGTTCTATTAAATCAGCTTTTAGCGGAATTCCAACGACTAATAATAATTACTTGAATAGTTCTGTCTGCTCTTATATTTTATTTCAAACATTTTCCTTCAATCCAAGCTGTTTATATTATTTCCGCTATTACATTATAGTCTAATAATACTTTTTATACTTATTTAAACTGCTATTGTATGTAGAAAATTTTCTTAAGATTATCGTTTGTATTGTAATAGATGTTTTAATAAATGGTATCTTTTATATAATCGAGTAGTGACCCCGACAACAACGACTCACCTCTAAATGATTGATAACGTTAAAAATTGATGTACCATAAGCTGGGATCGAACCCGGGGCTACTGGGAGTAAGCCAGATACTAAACCATTTGCGCCATACCTATGTAACGAATATCGGAGCACAAAACTTCCTATTTAAATGTTTTAATTATAACTGCATAAAACTTACTATTTAAACAGTAAATATCTCTTTAAATATCTATTTTAATTATAACTAATTATCTCTCAGCTCTTTTTCTCAACCATATTTATTATTCTGCCCGTTACCGCGGGCTAGTAAATAAATAAATAAATACAGTTTTTTTTCTCTATCTACGTATTAAAGATTAAAGATAATGAAATGGAAGTTCAAACTAAATAAGGTTGTAAAGAGAACCAAATTATTTTGATTATATTTAAACTTGTAAACGCGCTAGGTAATTTATTTTTAAGTCAAAACATCATTTTCAAAACTATGCTGAAGGGAAGACTGAGACACAAAACCAAATGTACTCCAATGTCTGAATCGAATTTTGGGTGGTTGAGTAATTGGTTATTTTTTTTTAAAAAAATAATCCTTTCGTTATCTTCCATTAGCTCTAAATCAATAATAAATTAAATATCTTAGAGGTGCAGATTTTAGGTTTCTGTTTTCTGTACAAAGTAAAAAAAGAAACCTTTTATAACGGCTCTGTCTGTCTGTCTGTCCGTTGGCTTGTTTTAATTCATAAACTACTACAGCTAGAAATATGAAATTTGGTATACGGGTACATCTCGGAATCTTTAGACAACAATACAAATTTTGGAGTTTCTACACTTAATATTTCCAAGGTAGACTAAAAAAAAAGTTTTTAGTTACCATGACATTTTATACATCAATTTAAAGGTCTTGAAGTGTAGAAAAAGAATATGCAACTTTTACACTTAATATTTAAACTTAATCGTACAAAAACCTGCGATTTTCGCCTCACGTACTTACGTGTAGCGTGCCTTACTTGTTGTAAATACAATCCGAATGAAGAATATACTCTTATCCTTGTCTTTCTGAGGAGTGCGATAGTATTGTTTTTGTGTCATGTATAGTCAGCTTTTTAATAGAAATTGACACACGGAATGATGGCTTAGTTCGTCTTTGGGGCATAGCTTGGCAATATGAGCATTTGAAAAATAACAAACAGGCGGAGAGCGACCATTTTTTCCCCGCCTAGTGGACAATTTTCATGATCCTGAGCACAAAATTAGTTATTAGACCGATAGTAAAGTTGATGTTAGTTTTTCTAATAAATGTTATTCGCATATTTCTTGAAATCAAAGTGGTCAGTTATCAAGTATCAACTTGATTTTTGGTCTACTAATTTTTAACTCGAATGCCTATTGCCGCAAGCTATGTAGACCTGCAGACGAACTTAGCCGACCATTTATTCTTAAAAGTCACCAAAAAATTAACTTATATTAAAAAAATTTTGTTTTCACGCTATTTCCTGGACTATGTAATAACAACAACATAGTAGGGTTAGTGCTACAAATATGAGACCCCACCTTGAAGAGGCTGGTATGTGTTACAGCCTGGCAAGTCAAACAAAAAACGATAGTGTTTATGGCTATCAGTAGTCTCGGAGTTAGTTGGACGCCTACCTACGAATTTTTTTTTATTATACTCCTTATTAAAATTTATTAAGAACATCACAGAAAGCTTGTTTTATCAATCCTAACCTCACAAATTCGTTCTAGAATATATAAACGTGGTTGTTCCTAATATGAGACCCATCACGGGCCTAACATAGGCAGGGTCTCATATTAGGCACAGTTTCTTTTATATTACCAAATCATGCCCGATTTTTGTTTTTTCAGATGTATGTTAATGCAAATACTGCCATTAATGAGAGGAAAGTGTAAAACATTTGTTTAAAAATCATGCAAATGTTTTAAAGAGGGTCTCATATTAGGACTACTTTTGAAAATCTCGAAATTTTGCCTTTTTTTAGAAAACATTTTTTTTTTTTTTTAAGAAATATACATTTTTAATTATTTCGAAACATTTGCCATCACATCAACTGTTTGTTTATTTATTTAAATCCTGAGTTACACCAGAACCAAAAAAGGGGTCTCATATTCGTCACTTACCCTACACAATTATATGTGTATATAACAATAGTAGGTTTTCTATATAAGGTTTTGCTATTGCCTGGGACAAGAAATGCAAAACTATTTTAGAGATAAAATTAGAAGGTGAAGCCTTCGATGTTGTGAAGTGTTAAAATGCGTTAAATAAATGTTTGGTTTTGCGTTATAAATACTTCTGAGGTAACGCGTTCAAAAAAAAAATGCAATATTTACCTATTACTCTTTTTTATCAGAGTTAATATCTAGTTTTATGTTAAACTTTAGGTAAATATTATTTTTTATTTACATTATTTAAGAATATAAATATACTTATCAGATTTTTCCCCCCTTACTTATTTACTTAAGTTTTATCTGCAAATGATATTTCTTTTTGATTGTTACCAAAAAAAAATTGAAACAACCAATAAATAATATTTGATTCTTAATAAAAATTTGATTTTATTATTTTCAATTGTATCACTGATAATTTATTAAGTCTGCTCTAGATATTTGTTGATATTAAATGAATACAATTAACTTTAGTTGTTATTTATTTATAGCTTTTTTTTATCATTTAATATCTATGTTTATGATTTTCTAGTTTTAGAATTTTTTTTCTCCAGGCAATAACTTTTTTTTGCATTAATTTTATATTTTTTCTATTGTTCTTGATTTAATTACTTGAATTCTTATTAGTAGGTATTGTTTTCTGAGCGTTTTTTTTATTGCTAATTGTTATAAATTATTAACTTTATATACCTATTTATATTTTTTTAAATTATTTTATTGAATAGTTCTGAACATTAATTTATATTTTAAGGTTTTTTTTTATAGGCACTTCACTAATTTGCTTTTTTACCCACATCCATTTTTTTAAATGTGTAATTATTCACTTATTCTAATAAGTTAATTAGAATAAGTGATATTATGACCTTTACGTCTAGAAGTGCGATGTTCCTTTGTCACAAAGATCTTTTGACTAAATATCCTTTATCTTAATAGTCATTTAGACAAAGGAATCCCTTGTAAGTGGAAAACTAACAAATATTTGGTGGTCAACCAATTAAACTTTTGCCACTTGTTACCTAATTTACTCTGCTGGTAGTTTTGTATATTCTTGTTAATATTCTTTGCACTAATTAATAATATTTATTACTAATAATTTGAGACAAAATTCGTCGTGACTGAAATTCTATGTTACTTGTTTAAAAATCATCCAGTTCATTGATTTTTAAATAAATAAATAAATTTAAACCTTTTCACTGCTAAATACAAGTATAACTTGTTAGGCAGTGATGTTCTATGGGACTAAACTTCTGTGCAGGAAGGCTATGATTAAGCCAGTCTCTTCATATTTTAAATATTTTGTTTTATTGCCTTGTGTACTGAGAACATAAAATAGCAAAATAAGTAGCCTACATGTTAAGATCATGTCCTTGTCCCATTCTTAGAAACAAAAGAGCTACAGAAAGTGTAGTCAGTATTTAAAAAAACAAAAATTATCAACATTCTTGTAGATAAATTGCCTACTAATAACACTTACATACTATAAACTTACTTACCTACTGATAAACTTACAACTTTGTGGCATAACAGCCCATGGACTAGAGTTGTGACATCGATAGCTGAACAATAATGTTTTCGATGACCTACATCAAACCAAATCAACGTCAAATGAAAAAAAAGTCGTCTTTTATTTGATGTTTCTTTTAATTTTGAGGTTTATTTGTTTAACATCGATATTGCCGATAGATCGAAATATTGATATTTCAGATCCGATTCATGGATGTCGCAACCCTAATGTGTAATGAATGACACAGGGTGCTCTATTAGCCATATAAACCTTGTAATTGACATTATATTCCTTACTAGATTGCTGTATGTGTTCCCTTTATTGTTAAATTACTAAAATACCTTGAAAATTAACCTTTTAAAAATATTTGATTATTAACCTTTTTGATTTTGTGATTGTTTAAATACATTAAAACACATGCTACTATTTATAAATATTATCAATGAATATTAATTTCACAACTAATTTTTCCTCTAAGCAGCTGTGTTCTCTGCTTATTATTTCGTATAATAAAATATGTATAATAATATACATATATTCTTTGTAAATTATTAAATGTATATTGTTATACAGATATATTGTTAATTATTTTATTTAATCTGTGCTATTTATTTATTTATCTTTCTTCTTTTCCTCCCCTCAATTTTGTTTACCCCACCTTGTATGTTTGTAAATTATTATTAGCATTAAAAACCATTTAGAAAAAAAAAATAAATAAATGAATAAGGAAAAAATTAAACTTTCTTATAAAAAAAAAAAAAAAAAAAANTGTATTATTCTAAAACAGTTTCAACGATTTTGATCTTTAAATTCTAAAATATAATCTATTAAAATAGGAATCTAACCATTTAAGTCGTTTCCCGGGTAAAATTCAGTTCTTGAGAAAATGCTTATAAATGTAAAAGTCGAGAGTTCGGTTTCGATTCCCAGCAAAGTATGAATTATTTTTACTGTATATATGTTGATAAAAATGTTTAATAATTAAATGTAACTGTAACTAGCGACAATGTAAAACAAATAATTAATGAAAAACACTGGACCTTGTAATTAGGTATTCGTATATGAGAAAGTTCATTATGATTTGTTTTTTGAGACTTATTTTTGTTTGTTTTGTCTTATTAGGCTCCATTTTAGGTTTCTGTACAAAGTAAAAAAGAAACCTTATATAACGGCTCTGTCTGTCTGTCCGTCCGTCCGTTGGCTTGTTTCAACTCATAAACTACTATAGCTACCATGGCATGTTATACATCAATTTAAAGGTCTTGAAGTGTAGAAAAAGAACATTACACTTAATATTTAAACTTAATCGTACAGAAACCGGCGATTATCGCCTCACGTATTTACGTGAAGCGCGCCTTACTTGTTTTGAACAATGATGACCTTAATATTTTAAATAACCTTTTATTTGATTCATTTGTGAATGCATGCCAAATTATTTTCTCTCTTTTCCCTCTGATAGTTTCGGTTTGTAAGGAGGTGTGTTGAGGAGTTTTATCTCTTCTCTTCTATTAAGTCATGTTTCTGTAGTAAATTCGCAGTGAGATGTACCTGGCTTGGGTCCAATGCAGGCACTTGGGGTCGTAGTCTTCTTTACAGACGCTCCGATGCATTTCTCGTTACGACAATTTGATTATTCTTCTTTTAACCTCCAAGATCATTGCCTTTTATCTCCTTCACATTCTAGTTCCCACACTAGTGAGTTACTACACTCTCATGCGTGAGAACCGTAATCAACTTTCCTATAAAACCTTGTTTATTAGGGTAGTACATAATTTCATATATATATATATATATATATATATATATAGCATTCCATNAGTAGTTTAGGCTCCAGGCGTCTGCACAGACGACAGACGACGGACAGACATTTTTTAAAAACCACTTTTTTGGACTCAGGGGACCTCAAAACGTGTAAATCCATCAAAATCTCAAAATCGAATTTTCGCGCCATCACAATACTTTCTCTTTATATGAGAAAGTAAAAATAGAAATAAACAGTAAAACTCTAATTTTATTTATTTTTCAGATAACTATTTGGGGACTGAATAATACGCCGAATCTTTAAGCATTTGTTTTCAGTTGCTAGCCAATTTGTCAGAAGGGTCAGGCTTTATTGTTTTGGGAAGGTAATTACGCAAAATTATAGATGAATTTGACTGGGAGGATCTGTATAATTCTGTATGACAAATTGGTAGCTCTAATTTGAATAATAATTTGAATTTATTTTTTCTTTACCTAGAGTCCCTAGTGAATTTCAGACATTTTAATAAATTTCTCTGCATTCCTTACTGCATAAGGCCTTGTTTGCCCAATGTTTATTTTACTTTGTGATTAACAAACTGACACTCCCTCAATGAGTGCAAACTTATTTTTTTTCAAGTTGGGACCATGCATATTAATAATAAAAATTGGAGATCAGTCAGTGTTGGATTGTGAATTCAAAACCCCATTTAACTTTTTCGAACGCAAAATTGTGCGTAACATTTTTGGGCTAATCGGAGAGGGTGACGATCGGTGAATAAGATATAACAAAGGATTTGATGCACTTAGGCATAGACATAAAAATATCTGTCTGTTGTCTGAGCAGACCCCAAATTCTCTAAATTTAGGGGCGCTACACCCCAAAAATTCTGAAAACGTTACAATAATGTATTATTCTAAAACAGTTTCAACGATTTTGATCTTTAAATTCTAAAATATAATCTATTAAAATAGGAATCTAACCATTTAAGTCGTTTCCCGGGTAAAATTCAGTTCTTGAGAAAATGCTTATAAATGTAAAAGTCGAGAGTTCGGTTTCGATTCCCAGCAAAGTATGAATTATTTTTACTGTATATATGTTGATAAAAATGTTTAATAATTAAATGTAACTGTAACTAGCGACAATGTAAAACAAATAATTAATGAAAAACACTGGACCTTGTAATTAGGTATTCGTATATGAGAAAGTTCATTATGATTTGTTTTTTGAGACTTATTTTTGTTTGTTTTGTCTTATTAGGCTCCATTTTAGGTTTCTGTACAAAGTAAAAAAGAAACCTTATATAACGGCTCTGTCTGTCTGTCCGTCCGTCCGTTGGCTTGTTTCAACTCATAAACTACTATAGCTACCATGGCATGTTATACATCAATTTAAAGGTCTTGAAGTGTAGAAAAAGAATATGCAACTATTAAAATAACACGTAATATTTTCAAGATGGCGGCCAATATGGCGGATGACTAAAAACAAAAATTTTAGTAGCCATGGCATGTTATACATCAATTTAAAGGTCTTGAAG
>KZ651191.1:404921-425333 GCA_001010745.2 Gerris buenoi
ATAGTTTTTTTTTTTTTTTTTTTTTTTTTTTTTTTTTTTTTTTTTTTTTTTTTTTTTTTTTTTTTTTTTTTTTTTTTTTTTGTAGAATAGAAATAATCGAAGTCTAAATTAATGTTGGATAAAGGTCCGATATTTGATTCCCAGCTCAATAGGATTTTGATCAAATGTTTAAAAAATCGGTCCGAGACAACTCTGACAAATTTTCTCATATACCAGTTCATAATTACTTAACCCAGTTTTTTTCCATTTATTAGTACAGCTGCATTTAATTATTATTGAATATTTCATTAAAATGTATCGTATAAATAACCTCCTCGGCGGGGAATCGGACCCGGTCTCTCTCTGTCCGCGTTTTAAGCTATTTTTTCAGGAACTACATTTTTCCCGGAAAAACGGCTTATATCGTTAGATTCGTATTTAAATGGGCTATATTTTAGAATTTTTTTAAATCAAAACCGTAGGAACCGTTAGGGTCCCCAATTTGAAGCTAAAATTCCATTCTCGATTTCACCTCGGGGTATGACTTTTCTGAATATGTATGCTAAATTTCGTCAAAATCGGCCTATTACTTTAGCCTCCAGGCGTCTGCACAGACGACAGACAGACAGTTTTTAAAATCCACTTTTATGGACTCAGGGGACCTCAAAACGTGTAAATTCATCAAAATCTCAAAATCTAATTTTCACGCCATCACACTACTTTCTCTTTATATGAGAAAGTAAAAACGAAAACCCTAACAACTAAATAAAATAGAAAACACTGATTATATATGGGAAATTGTTGTACGAGTTTTTTTTCTCTTAGTATTTTATTATTTATTTTTTCTTGTGTCTTTTGCGCTCATTTCAGAATTATTGTTCTTTGGTGCATTTGGTTCGCAATTTATTACCGGAGAATTACTTAGGGGCCATTTGCTATCTAAAAAACTGAGCATTTGCGTTCGCTCTACGCCTCATATATTTAGGTTGTTAAAATCCTAAAATGAGACTTTTGTTGGCTGATATTTATCTCGGATATTTAATGACTTATTATTAACATTTGCTATACAATGTCCTTTGCCAGTCAGTATTGCAATTCTAAAAGATGTTTTGACAGTGTGTTTTGAAGATAATCTATTTCCCCATTTCCATTTAGTGTACCCAAGTTTACACCAATATTTACTTTTATCGTATTTATATACATACCCAATTGCACAATTAGAATTTTCATACAGATGTGTTAATTAAAATAACATTTTTATCGATTATATTTAAAACATACGCGCGTACCGGGCGCTTTCAAGGTGTGAAGTGCGGTGGTCCTGAAAAGGACTGTTGTGGGTAGGGGAGCCACTCGGTAGGCCTTTGACTCGTGAAGAGCCGGCCAGGGCCTACTCCTCTAATGCCATCAGGCCAGCCTAGCAAGTCCCGATGGTGCGGCATACGGTAACGTACCATGTAAGGTGATGATCGGGATGGTCCTAAAAAGGGCAGATTCGGTGAGCTGACGTAACAATGCCTGACGCTGTATGATAAGCCGACCGTGCGTTGCTCGCTAGATCCCCAATCGTGTACCCGCCTTGACTGCTAGACATTCCCACTTTACACTGTACACATTACAAAGCTCTGTACCTATCATCGACGGGACCAAAGGTTTATGTATATGTATATACCTATATCGGCCGTATGGCATTTGACGGGTAATCATTCGTTGACCGCGCGGTATCAATATCCGTAGCCGGCATTTCTTTTGATTGTTACTTCCCTTATAAAAAACAGAGGGCATTGACAATCTAAAGAAGGTGTACGGAATGTTCTTCTTTTGACTGCTCTCACAAAAACAGAAATGTACATTGGTCTAAACATCCCTTTGTCTTATCAGTTAATTTAGTAAAAGTCATATCCTAAAAAAATACAGGGGAGTAACAATCTAAAGAAGTACTCCGTAGCCATACAGTAGTTTAAATATAGAAAATGATAAGCGACCTTTGTTAAGCCTTATTTTGAACTCTAAGGAAAATATTGGATTATTTTTAGCTCAAAAAAAGAAAGCTATAATTTCGGCTGTACTCTCGCTACGATTATTTTTAGTTTTACACTATTCTATAAAATCCCAACATATTTCTGAAAATATCTTTTTTTAGAATCTCTTTTTCAGTTTTGAAAGTTTAACTATTTATTTATCATTCTTTTTAGATTTGGTTGCCGAGAGTTCGGTAACGGTTCGATAACTGCCGCTGAAGTTTGGGTGTTTTGATCATTTCGATAGTCCATATTTACTTCTTTGGCTCGGTGCCATTTTGTTTTAGGGTTTTGGATTTATGATTTGTAAGCACGTCTCTTTTACTCGGAATTAGTTTTTTTACTCCTTATTTTGATTGTAACGTAAAATATGTTTTCCCTTCGATTTTTTTTATTTTTTTTTTATTTAATAACTACTTATATTACAGATATAAAGTAAAGTAATTTTGTCATAACATACTTATTAAACAAAATTAATTTACTTATATTATACCATTACTTATTTGATTACCTAGTTGAGGTTTTAATGTATTATTCAGACATAATCTTTGTGAATATAATTACTCTATTATTGTAAATATAATTTTATTTACTTTTATGTTTCAGGTAATCTTATGATTTAAAAAAAAAAATGAATGATGTGCTCAATACACTCTTCTTTTGGTAAGTTAATTTTATTATAACCTAAGGGGCTCCGCCCCCAAGTCGCATCAGTAGTAATTTTTGCACTTAAAAATAAAGATATTACCTCGGAACAAAAATATTTTATATTCTAGATCTTAAGTTTCACTTTCAATGTGTGAGAGCCTCACACATATTTCTTTATTTGTTACCAACAAATATAATGGTTTGTTTTGATTTTATGGAGTTCAAATATATATAACAACTTATCTAAATCAAACATATCTAAATAGTGACCGACAATTTTATCAAAACTAAAGTTCTAATTATTAACATTACATTTTTGATAGACTTCAAATAGATATAATAACTCATCTAAATAGTGACCGAGACTTTTATCAAAACTAAAGTTCCAATTATTAACATTACATTTTTGATAGACTTCAAATAGATATAATAACTCATCTAAATAGTGACCGAGACTTTTATCAATACTAAACGTTATAATTATTAAGATAACATTTATGATTTACTACCGATAAAAGTAAAGGTTTGTTTGTTGATTTATTAATCTTTATATAGATTTAATAACTTATCAAAATAGTTTTGATTTGTTGAGTATTGAAAGCTGTCACTTTTTGATTAAGGCATGTAAACAAACAATGCGCTTTCTTTATTACACCGTCCCGTGTTTTGTTTATTGCCTCGGGAATGACAGTTCCCCGTGTCATTCTTAAGCGGAATTTACTATGAGAACCTCCCCTTTCTCCCCCCGAGAACCTCCCCATAACCTTCTTATCTCTATCGCACTCTTACAAACAGTTAATTATATTTCACTCTCACTGAACTTGTTTGTTTACAAAACTTTTTTAATAATATAGATAGATAATTATCTCGAATACTATTTATTTATTTGAGGCTTTTATAAAGCCATCATCAGTTCATATTTCGGTAGAACTAGAGATAGAGAAATATGTAGAGGGCGAGTCTTACGATGTCGGAGACTAACGTAAGACCGACCCTTAAACATTCCTTACCCTTGAAAATAGGCACTTCTTTAGACTGTTACTCCCATTGTAAAAAACAAAAGGGAGTAACGATCTCAAGAACGTGTATGGAATGTTCTTTTTTTTCAGACTGTTACTCATCTCATAAAAACGGAAGTGTGCCCTATGTATATTGGACTAAACTTGTATTAATAGTTATTTTGACCAAGGAATGTATAAATAATTATATCCGTATTTATATAAAAACATTTGGGAGTAATACTCTAAAGAAGTACTCTTTTATTTGCCTTCTTATCTAAGCTTCCTGAAATGATAGAATACCAACATTTTTACCCTTGATGTTAAATATAGTATATCTTTAAAATTAAGGATTTAGGCAGATTTATAAAAACCCTATTTTTGCAATTAGTTCAAAAACCTATGATAATCTTCAATTTAGAATACCTCCCTTCTTGATGTCAATTTTCTAGCAAAAAAAAAAAAATATTATAAACAAAGTTATTCTTTGCGATTGGCTTTTTAGATCAGTATAGTCTATTAAAAGAAAAAAAAAATGTGATGACGAAGAACATAATAAAAATGGATATTATTACAGAAAGTTCAATAATATGTAATTTCCTCTGAGGGAAATTGTTACGAAATTAGATTTGTAGGGTCTCTGCCCGGTTTAGATAGGATCCTAATGTTTTTATAGAAAATTGGTCTTCCTCTCAAACTCCTCTGCTTCAAGGACCCGCTATTTTTTTCCCATCTTGCTCGAATAAATATTGCAAGTTATACGATTAATAGCAAACTCAAATATCTTTACATGGTCAATACGTTTTTATCTATATTTTTGTTTTATATAATTATTATTATTATTAATACAATTTTTTTACACTTATTTTGAAGTCAAAACAGTATTAGTCAAATTTATTTTTTATTTATTTTAGTATTATTAAAAAAAAAAGTCTTCAGCACAAAGTACTCGTAGTAATTTTATTAGTGAAGATATCAGAACTTTTATACTTTTGTAAATATTGCTAATATATTTTTAATTGGGTATTATAATTTTTTTTACTATCACAGCAGAGTTTCATATACATATCATACAACTACAATATACGTATAATTTGGGAAAATACAAATTAATAAAATGTAAATAATAAATGAATTAACTACACCTAATGTAAATATAAAGACAAAGAAACAGTCTCCATGGAAAATAATACATGTTTTATTTATCAAAGCAGAAATCTGCTTTGATAAAGCCATCATCAGTGCTGATTTTGTAAGAACTAGAGTTACATGATTGTCGCAGCGGCCACGCTACGAAAGCAGCCGTACACTTCTTTACTGGAAGCAAGAATTATATTTCACTATATTATAACAAATTTTACCTGAAGTTTTCCGTAAAGAAAGTAAAATGCCGACTAATCAAATTTTTGGTACCAAAGAAATTGGTTGGTAAATCAATTTCAAAATAATTTTTTTTTTTAATGCTTACCTGTCTAATATTACTTAATGCGATTGTTTCGGTTGACTTCTCACCTTCATCATGTCTAAAATAGAATTAAACTTATGCATAATGTTATGCCGCGTAGAGGATTAAATCCTCAGACGATTAATCATCCCTGTCTCCTTCCTCTACGGGTTTAATATGACTATTTTCGTCCTGATGGTGTTTGGAAATCGACCGAAACGAATAACGGAAATAAAGTAACGTCTGCGGGGTTATTACATGTTGTATTCTTCGCCGGCTAAATTTCTCTATTATAATTAATAGTATTGTTCACGTTTTAAAAATGCCACGTGCTATTTTTGTCTCACGTATATAAATACAGACAAATTTAATAAAACTCAAATAAATCTATCTACCTCCTATTAAAATAGTATTTTTACCTTTCTGGCACGATGTTTAAGAGTGTCACATTTTGCATGTCTTTCTTGAAACTTCAGCCTGCCTATTGTCAGAGTAATGTACTATAAATGAAAACCCATCAACCTCCTTTTTTATCCTAACTTCCTGGCACGATATTTTAAAGCGCCACATTTTTCTTGTTGTTTTTTGCGTGACGGAAATTTCTTTCCCCTAGAGCTAAAATATATCCATGTTAAAACGTGTACTACGATTAAATAGTTTAAATACAATTGATACGAAATATAAACATTTTATCTCTGTTTGGATGCGTAGAAAGTTATTCTTTTCGTAGTTGTATTCATTACGCATGTGCGTTTAATAATTCTTCACCTTATCGCACGATCAGCGTGATTGTTTACATTTAACAAAACTAATTTGCTGTCTGTTTAATTAAAGTTACTTCATTTTTAGGTTTCTGTACAAAGTAAAACTTGCGTCCAAGTACTTTTTAGGGTTTTGTAGATGAATTAGCATACCCGTTATGTAATTATGATTTTTTGTCTTCGATCCCAAGGGTCTCGGGTTCGATCCCCCGGGGGGTCACAATGTTTTTTATCGGTATTAACGACGAGATAAATTACATTTTTCAGGAAATTTTCATCGCCCCACCATAAGGAATAACTATGAATTATTTCAAAATTTTAGGACCAGTCATTATATAAAGTTTGGGGGGGGGGATGTTTTTTTGGGTATATTTCGACTTATAAAAACACTATAGAATAAAAAAAAATAAAAAGCAAATATATATTTGTGTCGTACTCTTCAGCAGCTTTCATTGATACCCAACTCAAAATTTTTAAAAAATAAAATTTTGGGCGCACCCCAAATTTTTGCACACAAAATTAGCAATTTTTAAAAACTTAAAATGAACTCCCGGAAATATCATCGCCCTAATATAAGGTATTAGCATGAATTATTTCGAAATTTTAGCATCAGCCGATCTATAGTGGTTGGGAGGGGGGGGGGGATTTTTTTTGGGTATATTTTGATTTTTTCCCCCTATAAGGAATGCAAAATTTGAAAAAGCTAATATATATTTGTGTCCTACTCTTCAGGAGCTTTCATTTGATACCCAACTCAAAATTTTAAAAAAATAACATTTTGGGTGCATTTCACTTTTTCGCGCCCAAAATTGGCAATTTTTAAAAATTTGGGATCAACTCCCGGAATTTTCATCGCCCAACAATAAGGCATTAGCATGAATTATTTCAAAATTTTAGCACCAGCCGATGTATAGTAGTTGGGGGGGGGGATTTTTTCATATATTTTGATTTTTTTCCCCTATAAGGAATGCAAAATTTAAAAAAAGCATTTATATATTTGTGTTCTACTCTTCAGCAGCTTTCATTTGATACCCCACTCAAAAATTTAAAAAATGTAAATTTTTTAGTTTACCACATTGTTTTGAATTGCGCATGCGCAAATCTAATTATGAACTTCTGTATATTTTTCCTGTGGTTGGGTCAAAAAGTTGCACCAGTGTTTCAAATTTCAGCACCTTCGCTTTAACGGTTCGGGCCCTGTGAACCAAAGAGCGACGGACGGACGGACACATCACCCTCGGCATAAGGGTTTTGAGAAGTATCTACAAAACCCTAAAAAAGAAACCTTATATAACGGCTCTGTCTGTCTGTCTGTCCGTTGGCTTGTTTCAATTCATAAACTACTACAGCTAGAAACTTGAAATTTGGCTCACAGGTGCATCTCGGCATTTGAGACAATTGGACAAATTTTGGAGTATTTACACTTAATATTTCCAAGATGGCGGCCCCGGCCAATATGGCGTGTGACTAAAAAAAAGTTTTTAGTTACCATGGCATGTTATACATCAATTTAAATTTAAAGGTCTTGAATTGTAGAAAAAGAGTATGCAACATCTAAAATAACACATGTAACATTTTCAAAATGGCGGCCAATATCGCGGGCGACTAAAAAAACGTTTTTAGTCACCATGACATGTTATACATCAAATTAAAGATCTTGAAGTGTATAAAAAGAATATGCAACTATTACACTTAATAATTAAACTAAATCGTACAGAAACCGGCGATTATCGCCTCACGTACTCACGTGAGGCGCGCCTTACTTGTTTCTCATTGATAAACGCAAATCTTTGTTGCTTGCTTTTAAAGGGAGGTGTTAGGTTCTTGGCACATTATAACTTCATTAGACTAACATATATTTTATTACTTATTGCTGTATATGTGCTTATACGTGCAGACTCTAGGACTAAGCGTCATTACTCCCATGCGTACTCGTATATATTCCTTCTTCTGCCCAGCCTTCTGCTTTATATTCCCAACTATAAACCAGTTATTCTTGAGTTCATATGCAAGAGTTATGATATTACCTCTCTTGCTGTTAGGGATGCTATTGTAAAAAGCCTGTTTCCCTGCTCACCGCACTCTGCTGCTTCAACCCCCTTATAAAGGAAGTCATATTGTCTTCCTCCGGTAACCCAAGTCCGCCCTTATTCCTGCCTTTTAACTTCTTTATGCTGTTAACTCCGTCCTACATATATAATCTTGAAGCACTCTAACTCTTGGTTAAACTTGTTTTTTCTGTTGTTAGCACGGCTGTTTCAGGTTAGGTAGTGAATAAAGGATCAAAACTGGTCCCTTTAGTAATTAAAGTTTGCTAAATAATTTTCCATGGTAATACTTCGTGAACTTTAAAGTTTCAATAAGAATTTGTTATAAGTTCTTGGAGCGTATAAATGTTGAAACAACCATCTAGACATTATATTTATGATATATATAAATATATTATGTCTAAGTATTTGTTTTAAATACATACACAACTAAAATGTTTCAATGGTGAAGGATTTTTTACATTCTGACAATGTTTTAACAAATGACCACATTTAAATAATACTACTCGTCCTATTTTGATGAATTTTGGATGGTATATTACGTACTAAGTTATCCCACTAATAAGCTCACATTCATTTTGATCAACTTATTTTAAAATTGATACTGTTTAGCTGTAGGGTACTAAAGAAATTTCCTTGACGAAAAAACAATTTGAAAAATGTGACGGTTTTGAATATCATACCTGGAAGTTAGAATGTGATAGGAGGTAGACGGGGTTTTTAATGTATTCATTTTAGTACCGTATTTCGTCGATAGAAGTTCTAAATTTTATATTAAATGATATCAGAGCTCTTAGCGTAATAAAATCCAAATGATAATAAAAATAGAAAATTGTTACATAAATTCGCATCGTCTACTATATCAGTTAGACAAATGGATACTGGGCTTTCTGGTGAAATCTGCGTCACGAAGGGGTTAAAGTTCGATGTTTCGCTTCCACTGCTGGAAGCATCTTCAGGGGTTTGGTGCAACGTGAAGGCGACTCGAAGCAAACACAAGGTATACTGACGAAAACCCGTATAAACTGGTTTTATAGGCTGTAGGTTATACGAAGATTTCCCGGGGGTTCCTTTACTCAGGGTTATCCTTTACTTTGGGTTCAATGTTTCTTTTTGGAACAAAGTTCCTTATGGCATTTTACACCGTGTGGGGCCCAGGAGTGAATCCGAAAAAAAGGACCGTCACAAAACTTACCGTCACTAAATCGAAGGATGACGATAACTTGAGTAATAGATGAGCGAGTTAGTTGAAATTATATATTTTATAATATTTTAAATGAGTAGGCCGGGTAGGTAGAGAAAGAGAACAGCCCTATTTCCTACATACTACAACCATACTCTTCAACTATACACTCATCATGATTAACTTTTCTCCCTATTTATTTTAAGACGCTTGCTTCAATGATAAAAATAATGCTTTCCCTTCAATTTTGCCTTAACTCTGCTAAATACAAAAAGTCGGTTACTTTTAATTTTGTCTTTTTTTCTAACTCCGCCATGTATAAGTAGTTATCACAGTAAGTTGCTGTGTGATTTTATTATTTATCTTTAATGAAAAGCATAAGGAACTTCGTTCCTACCGGTTGTCCCACGACACCACACGTATTTTATTTTAAAGATAGTATTTTATTACATTAAATTATTATGATATTAAAATTTTAAAACTATTTAAGAATTACATTCAAGTTTATTCACAACCGAATCGTGATTATCGATTGTTCTTTTTCCCCCCCCCCCCCCCCCCAAAAAAAGATAAAAAAAATAGTTATAAGTTGAAAATGGACGTGGGGTATCTCTGACTGTAAATTATTAATACTAGTAGAGGAAAATGTTATCGAGTGTGCTTTTTGTTAGAAAACTACATAAATATTTATTTGAGCTAACATAAAGGGGGAATATGTGTAAGAGAGGGCTGTATTCCCTGGAGAGTGACGAGTTGGGCTGGCTTTATATCCAGCTGAAAGCTAATCTTCATCTCTTAGTCCACTTACATTTCGTCTCTAACAAGAATATATGTACTCACCCTGCCTACCTTTACCTGAACTACCTTCTCCAAACTATATTCCAGATTATCCTATGTCTCTAAATACTCAACTATATTACGCAAAAAATATATCCCTGTCCTATTGAAGATCTATTTTATATACGTGTATGCCTGTGTTAAAGTGTAAATAATGTGTTTATACCTGTGTGTTACCTGTCTACCTGTATTATACCTGTGTGTATGTGAAATCATGATGAGGATCAGTCAAGCATGTAAATCAAAGTTTTAGATGTAAAAATAATATAATGATTTTTGTATTATATTCTCCTCTGTATTATATATTTTCCTTGTATTAGGTTTGTATTATATTCTTTTATTATATTCTGACTCTTGTCCTATCATAGGAGCTCTCAACATCCAAAAGCACCTTATCCTTACACAGTAGCTCCACATACCTTATCCCAACAGCAGCTACTAACACCAACATCTAAAACCATCTTATCTTAGCATATAGCAGCTACCAACATCCAAAGCCTGCTTAACATATAGCAGCTACCATATTAACATGCTGCAGTCACTAAAACCACACTATCTTATGCTACCAACACCAACATCTATAACCTTATCCTTAAAAAAAAGTCATGCACCATGACTTAATGAGCGAATTTTCAAAGAAATCTGGGTATTATTGGCTTATGATAATATAGGAAAATTTTGGTTTAGAGTTTGGATGGGTGAAAAAAAAAAAAAAAGTTTGGGTACACACGGGTACGGGTACAAAAGTCAAAATAGTATTTACCCTTTAAGATGGACATCGTTGGAAAGCTCTTTAAGAGTACAGTAATTATTATTATGTACACTTTTATCATATTTTCATATAAAAGGGGGGTAAAATGGGAAAAAACACGTTTTTATGCTATTTTTGACCCTAAATTGTAAAAATTTGACCCCTAAATGAACTTCAAATATTCTGGCCAACGAACTAATCCTTTCTTTTGATATTATTTACATTTTAAAATTTGTTTGAAATTTTTAAGTGCATCCTAACAGGAGATATCGTCTGAAGTGACACATATATACATACATACATAAAAAAGTGTTAAAATTTAGGGATCGATTCAGAATGGCCTGAAACGGATTTCCATAAAAAAATGTTTCAAAAAGTCGCATTAGAAAAATTTTGAAGCCATTGCAATAGCTTAATTTAATTCGAAAATTCGCTAATAGCAGCTACCATTCAAAACCACCTTATCCTAACACAGTAGTTACCACACAAAGCAGCTACCACATATAACAGCTACCACATAGCAGCTAACAAAACCAACACTACCTTATCCCAACAGCAACTACTAACAGCAACATCTAAAACCATCTTATCTTAACATATAGCAGCTACCAATATCCAAATCCACCTTAACATATAGCAGCTACCACTTTAACATGTAGCAGCTACCAAATCTAACACCATCTTATCCCAACTGCACCTACCAAAACATCACCATCTAAATCCACCTTATCCTTAAAAATAGCAGCTGCCAACGTCCAAAACTCCATTAACATGTAGCAGCTACCATTTTAACATTTAGCAGTTACCACAACCAACACCATCTTATCCCTTACTGCAGCTACCGACCTAACATCTAAAATCATCTCATCTTTTAAAATAGCAGCTACCAACATCCAAAACTCCATTAACATTTAGCAGCTCCATTTTAACATTTAGCAGTTACCAAAACCAACACCATCTTATCCCCTACTGCAGCTACCACCATCCAAGCAGCTACCATAGCATAGCAGCTACAACATCCAAAACCACGTTACCCCATCACAGGAGCTACCAATATTATACCAAAACATCCAAAACCACGTTATCTTCCATGAACGATGATTGAGGAAGTGAAGGGTAAAAGTTAATAAACAGAAAAGTGTTGCATGTGTGTATATTTCTAACTCCACAATTAACCACGACCTTAAAATTCCTTTTGTATATAAATTTGCTTCTTCCCGTTTTATAAAATTCCATGAATCTTAAGCCACCCTTATAATTTTCTCAAATCCATGGCATCCTATCAAAGCCCTGATCAACCACCCGTTGGCTGAAGAATAGGCGTTGGCCTCGAAACCTGTTATTAAAATTCACACCCTCAACCGATGTACTGATATAGTGTAACGCACGACAGAATTATTACCATTGGGTAATAAACCCCTTCTCTCATGATAATCTATGTAAATGTTGTCTAATTCAATGTTATCGCCATTACTTATTGAAAAATTGTTGTACAATTAATTTATGTGTACAATAAATAAAACATTTATTATTCCTTGCCCGAGTCGACGATAAATCCGAAACAGTTTATACTGATCATCGCTTTCCTCTAATGCTATTACATACGTATATAGATATTGTTGAGGAAGTATATAAATGAATTGACCTATTTTATTATTTTTTTTTTTTTTTATTTACTTGAATATTTCCTTACATTTATTACTTATGACGTCTGATTTATTTCTCCAATATACCTATATTTTTAAAACTATATATTTCACCTTCATTAGAATCTATAACTGAATTTTACAGTTGTGTAATTTTTTACTTTCTCATATAAAGAGAAAGTATTGTGATGGCGCAAAAATTCGATTTTGAGATTTTGATGGATTTACACGTTTTGAGGTCCCCTGAGTCCAAAAAAGTGGTTTTTAAAAAATGTCTGTCCGTCGTCTGTCGTCTGTCTGTCTGTGCGCCTGGAGCCTAAACTACTGGGCCGATTTTGACGAAATTTGGCATTCACGTTAAGAAAAATCATACCCCGAGGCGAAATCGATAAATTAATTTTAACTCCAAATTTGAGGGCGCTACCCCCAAAAAACTCTGAAAAAACACGATAAAAAATTATTTCTCGAAAACGGTTCCGACGATTTTGATTAAAAAATTCTAAAATGTAGTCAATTTAAATACGAATCTAATGATATAAGCCGTTTTCCCGGGAAAAATCTAGTTCCGGAGAAAATAGCTTAAAACACGGGACTAAAAACCCAAAGAAAAAAAAAAAAAAAAAAACACGAGGGGAGAGAGCCCGGGTTCGATTCCCCGCCCGGGGGAAGTTATTTTTATGATATTTTTGATGAAATTTCCAACAGTAATTAAATGTACATATATGAGAAAGTTTGTCTGAGTTGTCTCTGACCGATTTTTATTATTATTATACAATTAATTTAATATTTTTTTGTTTCGAAGTCTAAAAGAAAATAATGTTAATCATATTTCGTATTATTAATTTTAGTTTGTGTTTTATTATATCTCTGAATAAAACAGGGAACATAGAATAAAATCACAGCATTGACCGTATAATCATTTTGTTCTTATTTATTTTGTGCTGGTATTAAAAACTCTTTTTTATATTCATCCTTCACATTATTATTTCAGTTATATAATAAAAAAAAATATAATGTTGGGTTTCTTTGATCAAATATATAGAACTGAGTTAAGGTGGGAAAGAAGAACTTCGTTAAAAAAAATACAGAAAAAGATAAAAACTTAGTGTTGAAAATTTGTCATTAGTCCTGCGCAAAAAAAAAACTTTGGCTAGAAATAATCTGGAATATTTTTTATTTTTTTAATCTTTCTCACTTTGTTGACTGTGGAGGCTACTTGTGGTTTCAATATCTCATCTCTCTTTTTCTTTTCTTGTCCCGAGATCTTTTTTGTAGCGTTCTATCCTGAAAACTCGCCTCCGAGAATCCTTTTTATTCGATATTTTTTTTCTTTTTTTCTCCTTCTTCACTTTCTTCTTCATCTTTACATCTCTAGTATTCATACCTTAAAGTCTGCTGCATTTTCTTCCTTTCGATGAGGGTTCTGTCTAGTCCTGGGTTTTTACAGTAGAAATTGTACTTGGAGATCTTAAAGGAAGAACATTCTGCCTCTTCTTCTTACCTCAGGGTTTTAGAAGATCATTTTTGAAATACTCAAAGTTTTTTTTCTTCTTCCCCACAGTGCTCTCTCTATTCTCTATTCACTACCCGGACTCCTTGAGCGCGTCCATTAATCAGAGAGTTGCAATATGTACGTGGTACGTGCATAATCTTAGAAATCCTACGACTTAAACACAACATGAATGTAAGAAATACGAATTCTTCTTGCAATAACTTTTTTTTCTTGTACTAAATTTAATTTTTTTCTTTGTATTCTTGTTTTAATACTAATAGTTTTTTTGTTATTTAATTTAAAATGCACAATAATTAAAATGGAGTTAAACAGGAGATAGCGTTAAAAAATTGCCTGATTAACATCGAGTTAGGTATTTGTGTACAAGTTAATCTTTTAGTGTTTTTTACAAGAATATGTGGTCGGCTAAGTTCATCTGCGGGACATAGGCTTGACAATAGGCATTTGAAAATGACGAACCGGAGGAAAATCGACCATGTTTCGCCCACTTGTCTGAACAATGTGATTTTTATGATCTTGAGTACAAAATTGATTAGTTGACCGAAAATCAAGTTTGTTAGTTTGTCACTTGATAGGTTACTTATTCAAATATTACTCTAAATTCTAAATCAAAGTGACAATTATCATCTATCAAAGGACAAACTATCTTTTTGGTCTACTAACTAATTTTGTACTCAGGATTATGAGAATCACATTGTCCACCTTGATTGGCGGGACATGGTCACTTCCCAACGGTTTTTTTTTTTTTTTTTTCTAATGCCTATTGCCAAGGTATGTCCATCAGATGAACTTAGCCTACCACATATTCTTAACTTAAAAGACACTAAAAGAAACTTTTAGACATAATCCTAGCTTAATGTTTACTCAGACAGTTTTGTGCACGCTACCTCCTGGACTATCAGTGCTATTATCAAACAGCAATCTTAAATTTTCCAGTTTCACTGTCAATAATTTTTTTTTTTGTAATAAGAAAAGGAAAATTTATTTATGTTTAGTTTATTTATTCTTACTTATTTCAATTAATTAGAATAAGTTTTTCATGTAAGAATTGATTTTTTTTTTCTTTTATTTCTTTCTTTGGTATAGATTTATTTTTAAGAACTTGTTTGTTTTCATAGTTCTATCTTAGTTTTACTTCGTGTTAAACATAACTTATGGAGAATAGACAAGTTAAGAGTCACGTATAGACAAATGAATATGTATAGTCATGGTGTTTACAAAATATTCATTCACTAATTCATTCATTCACATGTTTTCCTCTCTCTAATATTGTTTGCTTTCCATTAAAAACAGAGAAAACACTTATGTGTACACATGTTTATCCACTTCAATTCCAAGTGTTAAAACATTTCAAAATAAATTAATTGCGCTGAACTCAAAGAATACAAAATTTATTTAGTTGTAACAACACTTTTATGACATTTTTTTTTTTCGTTTAATATTGTGCATTTTGCCAATTTATTTAGATTTTTTCTCTCTTTCCTTTATTTTTATATTTTTTTTATTATGAAAGCTGCTCATCTTCTTTATATATATATATATATATATATATACATAATTATTTTTTTCTTATTAGTTTTCTATTCATGTTTCAAAACCTTTACGATATGATGTGAGCTGTTGAACATGAACTATTTAAAGAAACTATAAAAGAGTAGTTTTTGTTTTTCCACATGTTCGTCTTTCTCCCCTGTCAGTATTAGTTCTTTTTTCCTCTCTCAGATGTCCTTGTACCTTCTGTAATCTTCATCTATTTTTAAACAATTAGCGAATTTTCGAAACGACTGCTATTCTTATACCTTAGAACTTTCGTTTGGTTATTAGTTTGTCTCGAAATATTGACACTTTCAGCTTGTCCTAGTCGTTGATGTATTTTACACACAGGTAACTCTGGGATACCTTGTTCAAACTACATCTTTATAAAGACCATTAAATTGTTTCTTTAACCTCCCTCAATTTTTATTTATAACTGTTATAATATTTTAAAGATAGAAGTTTCCTTGTTACAAAAAAATAATTTAACATACGACTTGCATTGTAAGTGGACTTTACATTGCTAATAACACGGCGGCAAGTGTTACTTCCCTCCCTTGGGAGAAAAAAAAAAACAATCATACCAGCTTAAAAGGTTATTTTTTAGGTATTTTTTAAATGTTATGTTGGTAGTAAAGTTTTTCCGCTGTTTGTATCTTTCAATTTTTCAGGAAGGTTACTTTAGGTTATTATACAAAGTCTTTAATTTAAAAACAAACTATTGAAAGTGTTTGTTGTAAAACGTTTATATTTAGTATAAAATTGTTATTTTGATAAATGAAGTAACTAAATATCAGTTTAAGGTGTTTATATTACGTGAATTTGTAGGTAAAACTTTTATACCTATAAACTTAGCTATTACCCATGGTGCACTAGTCGTAGATAAAATTTAATACGCAACATGGATCGAAGTATTTCTGCTCTCGGGATTATCTCCCTCGGCTATGCCTCGGAAGCTAAAACTACAGTTATCTCTGAATTTTTCTCCTTCGGCGGTGCCTCAGGAGAAAACTTAACCTCGAGCCGGAAAACATACTTTTCTCCCTTGTTGCGTAAATAAGTATTAATTCTTAATTTTCGCTTTTAAACTTACCATAGGTAACGAAAGGTGTGTGATCGTTTGAAGAAGGAACATATTTTATGTATCCGATTTCAAAAATTGAGAAGAATTAAGATAGAAATCTATTCCGGAAATCCGCAGAGAACATTTTTGGTTCTGTGTCTCAACAGAACCAAAGCAACAGGTGTCTGTCTGTTGCTTAATTTTTTATGAACCAACATATCTCTAATTATAATTTGATATAAATTAGAACCAACATATATCTACACGTCTGACGTTAAAAACTACACGTCTGACGTTAAAAACTACACGTCTGACAAAAACTACACGTCTGACGTTAAAAACTACACGTCTGACCTTAAAAACTACACGTCTGACGTTAAAAACTACACGTCTGACGTTAAAAACTACACGTCTGACGTTAAAAACTACACGTCTGACATTAATGAAATTTGTACGGTAGGTCATAGCCCATCGTTTGTCCCATATAAGTTTCAACCATCTGTGCCTTTTTTTTTTAATCTTCAACATGCGTACGAACATAAATTTATCTAAACTTCTTTATTTTTTTTTTTATGAAATTTAGAAGGTTTGTCAAAAGCCCGCAGATAGACCCAGATTAATTTCAACCGTCAGCGCTCTTTAAATTTTACTAAATTGATACTTTAATTCCTGTAAAAAAAAACAAAAAACAAAAAAATCAATACAATTCTGACAGTTTTAAAAAATGGGGAGAAATTGAATAAATTAGACAATAATGGTAAAAGCATAAAATCAATAAAGTATGTGATAGGATGCGAGGAAGCTTCGTGACCTACTAATTGGCAATCTATAGTTCCATTTATTTAATCAAAAATGTTTACTTTTATATCATTTTTAGGGCACTTATTTACTTTAGCATCCCTTTTGGTTCTGAACAAAAAATATTCTGCCCTATAATAGTCTCAAAGGTTTGTGAGTTGGTCTCTTCAAGACATTAAGACCCTTATGGGCAGTTTTATTTCGCTATTTTAAAATCGAGTCTTGCTACAAGAAGGACTAAATATTATACATAAAACTGTAGGACAATGAGTTCTATAGTTTTTGGAACGAAGTTCCTTATGCCACGTTCAGAGCCTGGGAGTGAATCCGAAAAAAACGACCAAAATCACCGTCACAAAATAACCGTCATGAAATATCTACCGATGACGATAACTTGAGTAAAAGATCACCGAGTTAGTTGAAATTTGGTACACATGTTCATTTTACCAATGCCCAGGCTGAGTACGTTGGAAAACGTTATCAATCCAAGCGTTCACGCGCAACGCTCGCGTAAACGTAAGCTTAAAAAAAAAACGGGAAAAAATGTTATTATGGAACCCTGTTACTTGTTTTATTTATTTTTGTTATATGTCACTTGGTTTTATAAATATCGAAAATAAATCGTTGTTAACAGTTTATACGTCTTTAGCATTTTATCTGATTTTATAATTTATATTGAATGAAAAATTTACAGAACTTCGTTACTACCGGGTGTCCCGCGACACCACACGTATTTTTTTTTAAACATGCATTTAGTGTTCCTTTTTCTTAATAGTTAATTAAGGCATATTACGAGTATGTACTACTACTAATAGTAATTTAGACTTGGAAATAATATATACTACTCTGTATATGTTCCTTTGTCTAAATAACTATTAAGCCAAAGGGATATAGCGGGGGGGATGCTTAAATAAAAAAGCATCCTTTTTTTTAGTGTGTTCATCGTCCTTGGTATCTACTTTACGATGGTTATTTTGTTTATAGTGCTCTCGTTGAAATAATTCAGTTAAAGCTTTTTCCCCCACCCACTAATTCTTTTATTTTATAGAGCTTTATCATATCTAATGTGGGATCTATACTTATTTTTTCGGCATTTTATTTATTTTTTTATTTTTATAGGATTTGAAAGTTCTAAAAAAACTTTAAGTCTGACCCTAGTCCGACTTAAAGAAAAAACTTAAATCTGCTTCTAGCTTCTATTTTGGTCTTATAGAGAAAATAGGGATTTTATCTTATTTTCTAATCTTTCAAATTCAACTTTCTCTCCCTTTTTCATAATCCCTTTTTGAGAAAGGGAGGGATATAGATTGGTATTAAACGTTAACTAGAGGTTTAACTTTTTATCTCTTTTCACAAACTATGATTACAAAATGTTTTTACTATAGCACTTAAAGAATGCCAGCTTGGCCGTGTGTATTAAATTACAAACCACGTCTGCTCAGCCAACAATGAATCAAGGGTGGCTCGAGGTTGTAGGTTCGATCCCTCGCCGTGACGCTCTGATTTATACGGATCACTAATGATCACATCATACTCGCTTCGGCGGTACAATGTACAGAGGTATGATGTGTGAAGTAGCTGCAACTCTCTACCACATAGTAAAATAGGCCCATAAGATGGAATAATTACTAAGTTTGAAGATATGGTTCGTCCTACCGTCTATAGAATTAGTACTAGCACTTTACTACTACTTTATCTCTTAAAAGCTATTTCGAGCTAAACATGAGTTTGAATCTTGATGTACATTGTGATTGAGTACCTGCTAATACTAATAAACTTGATAGATCAATAATTTATGTATTATATTATCCTTAGGAGGTGAGGATATTAGTACATTCTGTATATTTATTTCACATAGATAAACTTAGAGTTATTTTCTCAAAATGGATTGTAAATAAAACCACAAAAGTTTAAACTTTACAAAAACTGGTTTCACCACTTAGTTGTTTATAATCAGAGTTATTTGCCTCCGTGTGAGAGAGGAAGGAAACTATGTTATCGATCATCGATCAATCGGAAGAAAGACTTTTTTTATGACCCCGATTTCAAAATTCTATACCAGAAACCCGTTTCAGATGTCAGGGATCATTTCTGGTTCTGTGTCTGTTTGTGTGTCACGAAATTTTTTTGAACCCTCTTATCTATCTATATAATATTATTAAAAAAGTTTTGTAAACAATCGAGTTCAGTGAGATTGCAATACAAAACCTTTGTGAAAGAACGCGAAAGGAGTAAAAGGGGGCGAAAAGAGGGCGCTTGAAAGTGAAATACTATACTCTGGGTAGAAAGAGTGAGGGTGATTAGAGGGTTAAGGAAGAACTTGAAACATGTATATAGGAATGTCGGAGAGACAAAGAAAGTAGATAGTAGCGTGCCATTCCCCCACCAGCCGCTGTTCTACATTCATCTTCACCTCACCCTTCTCATTCTATAACTACACACACACCTTCCAAAAAATCGCTAAATCAGTCTTTCTCAGGAATTTTCTCAACAATCCTTTTCAGTACTTTCTATAGCTAACGTGATGTTTTACAGCATGTATGTATTTGTCAACATTGAAAAGAAACATGAGATAAATTTTAATGCTTCACTTTAGAGTGCCTCAACGTGGCAGCGGCCGCTTTTTGGGGGTTGACGAGCGAAGCGAGTAAGGGGTGGAGCCCCCTAGTCTTAAAAAAATACTTGTCCAATTTTAATGAAATGTGGATGGTATAGTTCATAATTAGCCACTTCTAAATTTCAAACCTTGTGCACCTATTTGTTTCTCTTCCACAAGCGCACAAACTTATATATATTTATTTACACCTATATCTTGAAAAGAACTCTTCTGATTTTTATGAAATTTGGATAGTTTTTTGAAAGTATCTCGCAGATAGCCCGTAGATTAATTTCACCTGTTTGCGCTCTAAACATTTTATTTTAATTTTACTAATTGATCATTTAAAAACGGAGGAAAAATCAAATAAATTTGACAATATTAGGTTAAAAAAGCATGAAAATATTAAAGCATACGAAATTGGATGCGAGGAAGCGGTGTGCTACAGTAATTGGACTATTTATTTATTTTTCAATAAAGTTTTATTAATATTGAATTAGTTCCTTTATAACTGTAAAAACTTACTAAATATATATATATATGACGCATGAATAGGTGAAGAAGACTAAAAATATTTGAATTTAAATTTCATC
>KZ651191.1:519487-533459 GCA_001010745.2 Gerris buenoi
ACTAAGCAAACTGGGTTCAAGATGGCGGAAAAAGTTGATTTTCCGGGCGGCACAACTACAGGTTAGGACTGATTTTTCTGCCAAGTTTCAACTCTCTAGGTTAAATACCCTGGGCGCTACGATGATAACACACATACATACACACATACATAGGTCATGCTGAAAACTACTTAGGAGGTCTTAAAAACACCTAAAACGGATAATTCCGTTGAAATCTAGAAAAAAAAATTTTTTGGTGAAAACAATACTTTTCCTACTATTAGTAGTGAGGAAAAGTAAAAAGTATCGCAAAGACCTCAACATTGTGGAAAAAATTTACTACGCCAATTTCGACTCTACTCATAAATTCTCTACAAGCATTTTAAACGGACTGAAAGTAAATTCTGGCTGAAACCTTAGAAATTTTGCTTCTGAGCTTTCCGAATGTAACGGAAACTATGTGATCGATCTGAAGAACAAAAATATTTTGACTCCGATTTCAAAAATTCCAAGACAGAAATTCGTTTCAGACATCAGAACATTTTTTGGTTCGTGTCTGACACTCAATTTTTGCGAGCCAGCATATTTTAATTACTGCATGTCCGATTTTAATGAAATTCATATGGTAGGTCATAATTAGCTCATTGTTGGTCCCACATAAGTTTCAACCTTCTGCGCCTATTTGTTTCTTTTTAACATACACACAAACACACATTTACTTGCAACCTACGTCTTCAAAAGTACTTGTGATTTGTTTGAAATTTGGATGGTTTGTTACAAGTAGCTTCCACATAGCCCAAGATTAATTACAACTTATAGTAAGCTATTCAAATTTGACTAACTTAAAATTTTAAATGTGTAAAAAAAAAAAAATAATAATAATAATAGATTTAAAAAAACGGGGAGGGGGATTTAATAAATTTGGCAATAAAATGGTTGTTACTGCTTAAAATCATTACTATACGAAAAAGGAAAGACACGAGGCAGCTATGTGCCACTTTAATTGGCTGAATATTTTTCTGTACAATTAAAATGATTCAATGTTCCATGAGAGTGTCTTGAAACGTAATATAAATTTTATATTTTGGGTATTCAAAAAGGATTTTCCATGTATTTTTACCCCTTTAATATTTATTTACATTTTTATCTTCTTTATTTTTACTTTATTTTAAGTTTGCTTCTTAATAAAGGGGTGAAGTCTCTAAAAAAGAAAATATTCAAAACTTGGTCCCGTAAATTGTGGAGTTTATAAGTTTAATATCGTGGACTTCTTTTTCCTTTAGTTATTGAGGTAAAAGCTCTGAGGTAAAATATTCTTTTTATTCTGACTATGTCAGTCTACTTTTTTTTAGAATTCATTATTGTTTTTTTCTTTTGTGTATTTTTTTTTCTTTTTTTTTTATTAATTAAAGTATTTGTAATTGTAAAAAGAAGAGTGATTTTCATTCTTAATTACAAATTTTCATAATTGTTTCTGACAGTATATTGGACGTAACAATTTTTCTTTCTTTAAGTTCATTAATTTATTTTCTTTTTCTTAAATAAGGGAGTATTCTTTGAATTTAATATTTGATTAACTTTTCCTTATAATTTGTTGAAATTCTACTTGTATTATTGTAATGTAAAGTAGACGTCGACTCAAACTTGGTTACATTGTATTTTTATTTGTAATAAAAATAACAATTTTTTTTATGGCTTCTAATTCAAGTTAATCAAAGTTAACTTAGTGCTTTCGCGAGTTGACTCGTTATAAACAGCTTGGGTTTCCGGTCAAATTCGCGTCATGTTGCAGTGGTATTTACACTCTAGTAATTAATTCACTTTACACTTGGTATCTTCACAGAGAAACACTCCATTTATATTTTAAGATTGACAATTGACAATACAAGTAATATTATAACTTGCCAATATAATTTATCAACATAACCCCTCCTCTTTTCTGTAATCAAGTTGACCTAAACTTGTTTACCCTTTCAAAGACAATATATTCTGTTATTCATATACACACACATATACACTATACACTAAAAACCCATATGGTATTATCATACAATTCATTTATTTATTTTATTTTTATTTGTTTTTATATATAACTCAACATAATAAGAACATAACTATAAATTCATTTTTAAATTTACCTTAACTTCATAATTTCTAATACTTTACTTAATTGACGTGCCGAAATAGGTTTTGTTAGAAAATCCGCCACTTGATCTTCAGTTGATACATTTTTTTTTTTCGCAAACGCCACCTTTCGTATTTAATTTCTGGAATTTTCAGCTCAATTTGTACCACGTTCGCCCTGTTTTTGGTTTTTTCATTTTCTTTCTATCTTTTATATCTACTGTTCATCTCATTATAGTTTATATTTTGTTTCACAGCTCTCATTGGTCTTTTTCCAGTTGGTGTAGTTTCCTCTTCACTACCCACAGGTCTCTCATCGTCACTGTCTGTATAATCTTGATAATTTCCATCGTCAAATCTAAATATTTTACCTAACTTATTGTTTACGTTGGTGTTTAGCAGCTTACTACCTTTTTCACCTTCGAAAAATTTTACATTACACCTTATTGGTTTTAGGATTAAACTTTTTCCCATTTTGTACCACTTGATTTGATTCTCCCATTTTAGAGTTTGTATCAATTTTTAAATTTCTTACCATATTATAATTTATTAGGTGATCTAAATACCCTTCGTTAACTTGTAATAGTCGTTTATGCCAGATATTTTTAGATGTTATAGCCGTACACTCATATTCACACATTTCAGATACAATGTAAAAATAATTTATACGTTCAGCTCTCAAAACACTCTGACCATTTACACTCTCAACTATTCCACACTCATTATCAAATCTTACACTCTGATCATTCTCAGTTAACTTGATTACAGATATGAGGTTACCCTTTAGTTGAGGTACTAGTAGAACGTCCATCAGATGGTAGTCGGGTTGTCCTGATTTCTTGATGGTCACCTCTCCGATCCCCTCTGCTCGTATGATGCTGTTGTCGGCCAGCCTTATTTTCCTCGTACTGCTTCTCATATTAGTAATAATTTTCTTATCGTTGGTCATGTGGCTGGTTGCACCGCTATCGATGATCCAATTTTTCTTTTCCCTAGTGTTCTCGTTACAATAGTTGCCGGTAGCAGTCCATGCAACTTCGCATGACTCTTCATGCTCGTCGTTTTCCGATTCACTTCTATATTTTTGCATATTGCTTTTTCTTCTTGTCAAATTTATAATCCTTTTTATTTTTATTGCTTGGGTTAAACCAACACTCCCTCGTTACGTGTGAGGTTTTTGAACAGATAAAGCATTTACGTTTCTTGTACGTACCAGAACTAGAACCAGCTTTCATCGCACTCGAGTCTAACTTTACGTCTACTTGCTTTTTCTGCCTCTCTTCGTCTAGCCGGAAGCTTCTCCGAATATGCATAAGCGTTGCCTGCGGCGCGTTGTCGTATTGCATGGCGATGTGGCTTATGGTTGATGTGAAGCTCTAGGGAATGTTATAAGGGCTGCGGTGCTGGATGCTGCGGTGTCCAGGATAGCCTGGAGAATATAGTCAACTAGCTCGGAGGTCCCAACTCATTAATTCATCTCTCCTCCGCTAGGAGATCGAGCCGTTCCCTAACCACCCCTCTCTTCTTGGTAACTAATTAACTTTCTACATCACGGCATCTTATGCTCCTTGTCACTTCCTATAAGCCATCGAGTCTCTCCGTCTCGCCACCCCTGTCTGTCCTCTGTATCAAGATCCCCGAGTCATTCCCCCCCCATAAACCTCAATTTCTCTTCCACCCTCCTTCAGCTTGGCAATATGCGAGAACATTCTGATTCCATCTTACATGAGAGAAAAACTCCCCTCCTTAATTTATAAAGGCGTCGAGTAAATGTACCCCCACTCCCAGACTCCATAATCGATATGAGTAATCCAAGTGTTTCGATGTTGTGGATTCTGAATGTGAAGAGTTATTTGCAAATGTTATTTGAACTGTCTTTGTTCACTATTATACGCAAACCCTTAAATACCGAAGAAGCATTTCTCTACTGTCAATGACGTTTATTTAAATAACTCAAACTTGAATTACAAGTTAAGCTGAGGAAATATGTGTTATTATCTATCATCTCCAGGGCTTGTAGTGAGTCACTNGGATTTGAAGTTCAACTTCAAATCCTTGAATTGGACTTCAAATCCTTGAATTGGACTTTAAATCCTTGAATTGGACTTCAAATCCTTGAACTGGACTTCAAATCCTTGAACTGGGCTTCAAATCCTTGAACTGGACTTCAAATCCTTGAATGGGACTTCAAATTCTTGAATTGGACTTCAAATCCTTGAATTGGACCTCAAATCCTTGAATTGGACTTCAAATCCTTGAACTGGGCTTCAAATCCTTGAACTGGACTTCAAATCCTTGAATTGAACTTCAAATCCTTGTAAAAATTAGTAGGTATTTTGTAAAACGCTAATAACCAGCAGATCGACTTCGATCTTGCAAAGAAGTGTCTGACTAACATCATGCTAGAATTCTGTTTATACACAGAAAATTAACTTACGTTAATCTTTTGGTGGCTTTTAAGAATATGTGGTGGGTTAAGTTCGTCTGCGGGACATAGCTTGGCAATAGGCATTTGAAATAAACAATGTCCCGCCCATTTTGGTGGACATTCTGAGTATAAAATTAGTTTGTGTCCAAAATTTAAGTTAATGTAAATTTGTCACTTAATAGGTGACTACTTTGATTTGGAGTAATATTTGAATAGGGGTCCTGGGTAGGTTGGAGGCTAGAGCGCTCGCCTTGCGATAAGGCAAGTTAAGCAGCATCGAGCCGGGTCAGAAGGTGACCGCAGCTCTGGGTTCCATTCCCGGATCAGGGCCCCCGCTCAATGTCCACCCAGCATTGTTTAAACAAATGGGAAGCTCCTCGAAAGAGTGGCGCCACCAGGTTTCGGCCTGGAAACCATAATGATGACTCTCTTGGTGGTTATAAAACTAAGAGGGGAGTCATGGTTAACAACCATATCTTCACACGAAAATGTGAAGATTTCGGTCCCTAACCCAGATTTTTTTCTATGGGCCCACCTAAGTGGCCTGCGTCTTCGGGTATAAAACCCCCCGGAATAAAAAAAATAAAAAATGAATTACTAACCTGTCTAGTGACAAACTAGCATCAACAACTTGATTTTTGATCCTCTAACTAATTTTGTAGAGAGAAAATCACATTGAATTCTAAAATCAGATTCAATTTTGAATCATGAAAATCACATTGTCAATTAAAATAGGCAGGACATGGTCGTTGTTTTTAGGGTTTCGTTGGTCATTCTCGAAACCCTTATGTTTCGAGAATGTTCTCAAACTTTAAAATTTTGAAATAATTCATGCTAATAACTTATACTGTCTTAATAATTTATGGTGGGTGTTGGAAATAAATTCCAAATTTATATATAAATGACAGTTTGCAATTTTAAAATATTCGCTAACAATGTTCAATGTAACTGTTGTTCGAAGTGGTTAATAAATTTGCTACTATGGATATAATTTAATAACCAATTGAAAAAGTTTAGGTTATGGGCTGTTCCTATATAGGTATATATATGAATTTTTTATATTGTTTTTTTTAGTATCTAACTTTTTGGGAAACTTATTTTCTCTTCTTTTATTTTCTCAAGTATCGTACTTTTTTCTCGTTTCACTAAAGTTTAGGCGTGTTCCATTTAAAAACAAAAAACATAAGTGCCATCAAGGGCTGAGTGCAGTATTATATTATCTCCTAGTTGCTCTTGTACTTCGAACAGAGTGTGAAGGTGTGAAAATAAAAATGACTGCTTTGTCTTTTTTAAAAAAATGCCATGAAGTCTAAATGGTGTTACTAAAAGTTTGAAGTTAGCTTTAAAAAAATAAAATTAGAAGAAGTAAGGTAAGTTTAAGAAAAGTACCATTCTTGGTTTGGACTTCCATTTAAACTTTTCTCTCTCACCAAAATTAGAAACAGTAAAATTGGTTGGAAACATTATCTGTTGTAAGGTTTTAGTACCTTATTGCACTTATTTAAAGAAAAATCAGAGGGCGACGCCAAGTTCCAGTAAGCATGCAATGTGTTTCTTTACTTGAACCAATTTTACTTCAACCCAGTTTTTGCACACCCTCATATTTCTGTTTCCTCTTAATGGGCTTTTTAAATTTGAAACATAGATTAAGCTAAAATTGCTTAGGACACTGTAAAAGAAATGATCCCTTAATATTCAGTCTTTTCAATAGTGGAGAGTTTCTAAATTTGCATTTTTGTGACTGACTATCTGACGGACTGACTTATCATCAAAAATAGAATACTCTTTTAGAATCGCTTGTACACATTGAGCACATTTGTAGCTCTGGCCTTGTAACTGTCGAGAAAATTCCAAATTTTTTCATTTTTATCCCCCTCTTTTTACTACGTTTTTATTAACTTGGTTTCTTGTTTGTATGTTTGTTTGTTTGTCCGGTACAAATCTTGCGTTCGAATTTTAACTAACATCCCGAGTAGCTAGACATTTGAAACTTTCAGAACAGCTCAGAACACGATGACAATACATTATTTTAAGGCTTTTAGTCATTTGTCAGCAGAATTTAATTAGCTTTCAGCAAATTTGCTGTATGAAAAGTTAGTTCGGAAAAAATCCGCAAGTTATTTTATTTGTTTTGTCATATCCCAAATATTTACAATCCTTTGACCTCCCCAATATTTACCTCCTTTGACAGATTTCAAATATAAGATTTTTTATTGAGAGGTAAACATTGAATGACAGCAAAAAAGAATAAGTAAACCAAGTAAACAAAAGATAAATTAATTGAATTAAAAAACGTAGTATATAAAAAGTTCTTTTTATCTTGTAATTATTATGAATTGAAGGCAAGTCGTATCGAGAAACTGATAACTCGAACAAGATTTTGAAAGATCTTCAAGTTTAAATTTATGACTGTTTTCGTACCTCCGTCGGTTCTACCTTAGTTAGAGCTAGATTTGATTCAACATTTTTATTTTTTTACTTATATCTCTCATTGCGTCCGCTGTTATTAACAGCGATTAGTTGATTAGAGGGCTCAAATCACTCATATTAATACTTTCTAAATCAATTATTTAGATTTATGTTATAAATTCTTCATATTTGGTGTGAATATGAGTGTTAACTTTTTTCTGAGCGTCGACTCACGTAACCACTTTTTTATGGTGGAAGTTTCTTGTTATGTTGTACATCATTTGAAAGCCCTCAATTCGTACTTTATGGCTCTTTCATTTGTTTATCTTTTAAAAATTTGGTACTTGTACTTTTGTACTGATTTGTATCATAATAATACTATCGTCCATTGAAAATACTCTGTAACCTGTGTTATTCTTCGGTTTAATGTATATTTGGTGAGGGGGGGGGGATACAGTGGCCTCGTAAAAATCCAATGTAAGCAATAAAATTAAAAGATCGGAGTGAAGTGAGGTCATATATTAAAGAAAGAGCAGATTTGCCCACAATGTAGATATCACTACTAAGGCTGACTTTTTGGAAGAGGGGTCTAGAACTTGGCCCTTTTTCACCGCTTAGGTTTTTCTTGGGGATAACCTTTTTTTGAAGGGTTAAAACCCTCTGTATTTTCCAGACTCTAAGACTATGGTATACATTATGGTCCAGTGATTTACTCCTTATCTTCTGCTTCTATACCTATAAGAGTGATGTAAAATTCTCGAATTCACTCTATTTTACTACGTTTTTATTAACTTGGTTTCTTGTTTGTTTGTCCGGTACAAATCTGGCAATCGATTCCTAACTAACTTCCCGAATAGCTAGACATTTCAAACTTTTAGCATAGCTCAGAACACGATGACAATGCATTATTTTAATACTTTTAGCCATCTTTCAGCAGCATTTAATTGGTTTTCTGCAAATTTTGCTGTATGGAAGTTCGGAAAAAATTTGCAAGTTATTTTATTGGTTTCGATTTGTCTCATATTTACAATATTCATTTTGACAGGTTTAAAATTTATGATTTATTTCAGAAAATGTTAAAAACGTTGTATGTAAAAAGTTCTTTTTATCTTGCAATTATTACTATTGTGTCTTGTTAGTAAACAAATTGTACTCATTATTTGTGTACAAATTTTATGGAATACATTTTTATTTGTTTATCTTAACTAACATTTTCTGAAATACACAAATAATGGTTATTAGCTACATTTACATGGTGCATTGAAAACAATCTAAATAGGTATGTTTCCATGTAAACTCACCTTATTCTAATATAGTTCATCTCGAAGTCGATACACCTAAAGTCTATACTTCTATACTATATCGTATTGAACTCACTTTGAGTTACATATGAACACCTTTCTGATTTGAGATCTGATAATGGCATGGCGGAGTTTCATGTTTCTTTCCTGGGTTACCTGACACATCGACCGTACAAAGACCTCTTCTTTTACCCATCATAATAATTACTATTTTTAAATCCTTTATATTAACTTCACTTTTGTGCCTGGGCGCCTGGGTGCCTGGGTGCCTGGAGGACTGGGTGCCTGGCGTCAACATTTTTGGAAGGCTAGTTAACCCTCTTCTACTTATCCGATCGAGCTGAAACTTGGCACATAGACTCTCTACCAATACAACAACATTTTAACAAATTAATTAATTAATTAAATTTAATTAATTAATTAATTAATTAATTTTTCAATTTAATTAATTCTTTTTTTATAAAATGAATGGATTAAATAAATTTTAAAAAATAAAATAAAAAAATAATTAATTAATTAATTAATTGGTTGGTATATAAAATCTTTGGAGGGCTAGTTAACCCACTTCCAGTCATCCAATCGAGCTCAAACTTTGCACATAGACTCTACCAATATAAAAACATTTTAACAAATTAATTAATTAATTAAATTTAATTAATTAATTAATTAATTAATTTTTCAATTTAATTAATTCTTTTTTTATAAAATGAATGGATTAAATAAATTTTAAAAAATAAAATAAAAAAATAATTAATTAATTAATTAATTGGTTGGTATATAAAATCTTTGGAGGGCTAGTTAACCCACTTCCAGTCATCCAATCGAGCTCAAACTTTGCACATAGACTCTACCAATATAAAAACATTTTAACAAATTAATTAATTAATTAATTTCATTAATTAATTAAATTTAAAAAAATTATCTTTTTCAAAATGAATGGGATAATTAAATTTAAAAAAGTAATACAATAAATAAAAATTCAATTAATTATCCAATCTTGTTGAATCTTGGCATTTCGACTCTCTACCGGTACAAAATCATTGTAACAAATATAATAATTAATTAAATGTTACTAATTAATTAATTTTAAATTATTTATTTAAAATTGAAATGAATGAATACCAATATTTCCCTTCAGAACTAAAATGCAAAAATATAAAGGATTTATAATAAAAACTTGGTTTTTATGGGCTGGTATTATTTATACATTAAATTTTATGCAATTCGTTTATATTACTTAATTCATTTTAATAAAGTTGTTGCTACAGCTTGATGATAACTTATCCTTAAGTTGTTTGAATTGATTTAATTGTAAATATTGTCTGTTTTTGCCTTTTTTATTGTAATGTAGGTTAGACGTTATTTCTGTTTAAACTTGATTAATTTCTAAATTGGTTTTAAAATGATTTAATTTCAAAATGGAATGTGGTAATTCTCTGCTATTCCCTTTATAGTCTATGAGGTTTATTAAATAAACAGTTATTTCTATTCGCGATATTTCTACTCCTCTTGAGACATCTTCAGGCCTTTAAAATAATTAATTTCCCTTTTAATTTAATTTTCTTTGTTTACAATACATTTTAATTAAACTATATTTAATTTCATCTGATTCTCTTGCTCGCTGTATGTGTACACATACACATTGTCATTTATTAGTTGATTTATACTTGTTAGAATACTAAAAATATTAAGGCACTTTATCGTCACTGAAACTGCAAATTGTCTTATGTCAAAAAGGGCATTTTTCAGGAGAGCCAAAAAGGTGTATATTTTCTTTTAATAATATGATAAAATTATTATACCATCTTATATATTGTTTATTTAGTATTTATTATTGCATGGCTAAACAATTGAAGCATTGGATTTTATATTATAATAAATACAGCTGCATACGTTCACTTTGCAATCAAATATTAGTCAAGATTCTTAAACAAAAAACACTTTGCACCTAACATACAACCTTTTGCGTTTAAATTTTTAGACATACGACATTTTTAAAATTAGTTTTTATTCATATTATTTTTAAAAGAGGATATAAAAACAAAAGTGCACACCCTCATATTTCTGTTTCCTCTTAATGGGCTTTTTAAATTTGAAACATAGATTAAGCTAAAATTGCTTAGGACACTGTAAAAGAAATGATCCCTTAATATTCAGTCTTTTCAATAGTGGAGAGTTTCTAAATTTGCATTTTTGTGACTGACTATCTGACGGACTGACTTATCATCAAAAATAGAATACTCTTTTAGAATCGCTTGTACACATTGAGCACATTTGTAGCTCTGGCCTTGTAACTGTCGAGAAAATTCCAAATTTTTTCATTTTTATCCCCCTCTTTTTACTACGTTTTTATTAACTTGGTTTCTTGTTTGTATGTTTGTTTGTTTGTCCGGTACAAATCTTGCGTTCGAATTTTAACTAACATCCCGAGTAGCTAGACATTTGAAACTTTCAGAACAGCTCAGAACACGATGACAATACATTATTTTAAGGCTTTTAGTCATTTGTCAGCAGAATTTAATTAGCTTTCAGCAAATTTGCTGTATGAAAAGTTAGTTCGGAAAAAATCCGCAAGTTATTTTATTTGTTTTGTCATATCCCAAATATTTACAATCCTTTGACCTCCCCAATATTTACCTCCTTTGACAGATTTCAAATATAAGATTTTTTATTGAGAGGTAAANGTTTAAATTTTTAGACATACGACATTTTTAAAATTAGTTTTTATTCATATTATTTTTAAAAGAGGATATAAAAACAAAAGTTACTCTTATTTATGGGTTATGTAACAATAAAAACAATTTGTAATATATCTTCTTGGTGATAGCTAATTTTGTTCTAGAGATAAATCAAAACATACGACAATTTACAGTTTAAAGAAAAAAAAAAATACAACAAATTGATATTTTATTATATCTCTTATTTGAAAAGCTGATGACACGATAATTTACCAGCAAGTGAGGATAACCAAATGCAACATTTTTAACCAATAATAAAAAATACGACTTTTTGACATACGACAATTTGCAGTTTCAGTGACGTTATATAGACTGTTACTTCCAGTTTAAAAAACAGAAGAGTAACAACCTAATGAAGGTGTACGGAATGTTCTTCTTTAATCTGTTACTCCCCTTATAAAAACATAGGGGAGTAACAATCTAAATAAGTGTACGGAATAATCTCCTCTAGACTGTTACTATCTTTATTAAAACAGGAGTATGATATTCCTTTGTCCCGAAGCCTGAAGTACATTGGAGTTGATATCCCTTTGTCTTAATTTTTATTTAGAAAATGGAATTTATAAATAATTATTTCCATTTATATTATAAAAACAAGTAAGGCGAACTTCACGTAAGTACGTGAGGCGATAATCGCCGGTTTCTGTACGATTAAGTTAAAAAAATTAAGTGTAATACATAGTTGCAAATTCTTTTTCTACACTTTAAGACCTTTAAAAATTTATGAATAACATGCCATGGTAACTAATAACTTTTTTTTAGTCACCCGCCANTTTATTGGTTCAATTTGATAAATGCAATTTCATTGTTAAAAAAAAAAACTTAGTAAAATAAAATAACGAATTATTAATATGTATACTAAGTAAAAGCAACTAATTATCCCATAATACGTTTTAGCAACAAAAACGAAACTCTGCATATTTAAAATGTTCATAAAAAAATGCTGTTAGGTTTTAGAATTATTTGATATCTCATTTAATTCACATGTCGCAGTCAACAAATCACAGAAGTCAGAAGTCTATCTACTCTTACTACGTTACTTAGTGCAATCTGCTATCCGAATAATATTATTGTCTATTCAAGTAATTTGTTTGCTTATTTATTTAGTTCACTATTTATAAATAAATTATGTTATTTTTTTAGAAAATCTATTATTCTCTTTATTAAACAGTACTTGTACTAGTCAAAATACCTAAAAACGTAAAAATTTACAAATCCCGAAATCCCGGGACTGTTACTTTACAATCCCAGGATTGCCGTAGGGGTAAATCGGCTCGGGATCCCGGGATTGGATTCCCTAGCTATACACTATACGGCCTTGCCCGTATTCTTTCAAAGGGTTTTAGTAATGTATATTTTGACCCAATATTTTATTATAATTTGTTAATGCCTAATGTACAAATTTTGCTTTCGAGCTTACTGAATGTATCGAACGTCTACGATTTCAAAAATTCCAGGACAGAAAGCGGTTTCAGACATCAGGGAACAGCATTGGTTCCGTGTCTGTCTGTCGCTCAATTTTTGAGAACCAATATATCTTTAAAACTATACTTGTTTGATTTTCAAGAAATTTGGATAGTAGGTCATAAATCATAATCACATTATTGGTCCCACATAAGCTTTAGCCTTCTGCTTCTGCACCCATTTGTTTCTTTTCCACTCATGCAGAACTTACAATTAGTTAATCCTATACCTTCGAAACTAATCATCTGACTTTTATGAATTTTTGATGGTATGTCGATGTCGATAGTAGCCTGCAGATCCGTCAGCACTCTTTAAGTTTTCTAACAAATTTGGCTTCCGGATTTACCAAAGTTAACACAATAATTTATGTGATCGCCCTGAAGAACGAACTTTCTTTGTGTCTCCGATTTGAAAAAAATTTCATATCAGGGATCTTTTTCTGTCGCTCAATTTTGGCAAACCTTCTTATCTTAAATACTACAAATTTTGATGTTTGTCTAATGTATCTAGCAGATTACTTTCTACCGTCTGCGCTATTTAAATTTTGCTAAAGTGATACTTTAATTCATGTAAAAAATCAAAACAATGTTAACAAATATTTAAAACATTTTCTGACTTCGCAAATGCACATCCCAAAGAGGCTAAAATTAAATACAGTGTCGTATATAAATTTGTATCCATTTGTTGCTCCTACTCGAACAGTGGGAGACTTGGCTAAACCTATGGTCTCACAACTTTTTACGCGAGACGGCTTATTTTTTTAAACTGGGTTTTTTGTTGTTGTATTAATTTATTATTATTATTTATTTATTTTTTTTTTTTAAAAAGGACAACTATTAACTGAAGAACATAGACACATTTTTTTATAATTTACAAACTATAAAATGTTTGGTTGGTATTGTTTAAAAAAATCCATATTTTTGTTAGTAATAGTAATACATAGTTATATGCTTCAGATTTGTTTAAAATATATTTATATTAAGAAGTTAACAATAAGAACAATTAAGTTAACAATAATTTTTTGTTGTTGCAGGTATGTTGGCTGCATTGACTCGAATCTATTTTTAAGGTATCTATTTTTATTTAACAAAGGTTTGGCCTTGCGCCATATTTGTCTTCTTTTTTTCTATATAAGTAAATTTTAAAACGGGAAAATTTTGGTCTTTTATAAAATCAAATCTTATTATTTTTTTTTTAATGATTAATTTTGGTATTCTGCCGTAAGATTTTATAAATTTGTGCTCTAAATTTAATGATTTTTTGTTGGCATAAGGACTCGTTAAAAATAAAATGAAGTAGGCTTCTATTTGCTATAATAAACTTTTTAGCCATTTTAATTTTTGCAACGGTTAACTTGAATCAGAAATTCTCTGATTAGGTATGGTTTAGGACGTGATACTCTAATGCAGGGGTGGCCAACCCGCGGCCCGCCTAGAACATTTTTCTGGCCCGCGAGGTTTATCATACTTTAAAAAAATATATTTATTTTATATAAATATAATGGCCAAAGTAGTGAAAGTCAATGTACT
>KZ651191.1:544276-563805 GCA_001010745.2 Gerris buenoi
CTTAATTCGACTTGGGTTGGCAGTTTTACCACAATATTTTCCGGTAAAGACATTGTTGTGATCCAAGGTACATGATGGTGCCTTTTTCCAAACTTAACCTTCTCAACACTCTAGGTTAGGTTTAAAACTGAAATATGGCATAACAAATTACTCACCAATAAGTAGTGATTCAGATACAATGTGATTTAAAAGACAAAACACAATTGTCAATTTTTAAAAAAATAAAGAGTAAAACCAAAAGTTGTTACTTTTTGAGGTAAAAAAATGTTATTTTTATTTTATTTGAAAACAACAGCACATGGACAACAACTGTCAGGCTTGCAAAGACTTGACTAAGCATAAACATTGTCTTAGTACGATTCTGTCACGTAGATAGCAGCATCTTCCAAGAATCTGAAGGGTGATCCAAGGTACATTATGATCAAGGTACAACAGTCTCCCCTACATGTTAAATTAAAATAATATATTCTATACTTCACATTGGTTTTTCTTATCCAAGGTGAATAGAACCAAAAGGTTCAGACTCTAGACCACAAAAGTGGTTCATTGTGTAAACATTGAATATAGAATATAAGAGGGTTCAGCCATATCACATGAAAATTCATGTGTCTTCGCTGGTATTTGAACTATAGTTATATGTAAATCCATAAATAACCTTAGTTTCAGGCGAGAACTTGCAAGTATACTAACTATTTGGCTTCACTGAACCTCCTCATATTTTATTGAAGCGAGCTTCTTATATCTAAAAAAATATGCACCAAGACAGACAAATAGACATTGTCTGTCAGTAATGCCTGTCCAACGATAAAGTTGACCGATTTAGTTGAAATTCGGTATACTTGTTCCAGTTACTAGTGCTAAAGCTAAGTTTGTTGGACAGTGTTATCCGTTAAAGCTTTCGCACGCAACGCTCGCGTAAATCTGTGCTTCGAATTTAAAATTGGCATTTTTGGACAAAGTGGCATTATATGACAAATTGGCATTATAGCACAAAAGCTACAGCGACAGCGCCATAAAATTAAATACATAGATAGGCTATAAATACGACCTAAAGGTTTTAAAATGATATAGTAACGTTTTTAACAAAATATTTTGCGTTTTAATGTGTCGATTTTAATGAAACTTAATATAAAGCGTGTGAATTACGATTTAAAGAGGCATGTGAAATTTCAATTGGATACAAGCAGAAGTTTTTGTGTGGTGACGTGATATATTTATAATAATAGTTGAAAGCAACTGCGGGGTGGTTAAGGTTGTTGTAGAGGTGTAGTTGGAAGTCACTCGGTTCCCCTGCACTACAACCCCACCTCTAGTTCATAATATTATCTTAAACAATGGCACTAGCCGTGATTAACTGCTATCTTCTAAATATCCAATATAATCGTAATAGCTCGATTCAATGCTAGAGCCGCGGTTTGAGTTAGTTTAGTGCTAGGTAAATATTTAATATTAAGCAAATTGTTAAACATGACGAGTTAGATAGTTTAAGAGCCGGCTGACACCCCCACTTTTCTACCCTTTTATTTAACTTTCCTAGATTAAGCCGAGTTAGCGCGAAGTATACTTGGACCAAGTCAGATTTGACTCTACTTTGACGCTACTTTGACTCTACTTTGACACTACTTGGATCTTGTAATTTGGAATCAAAGTCAACTTGGACATCTAAGTTGAGTTGTACGGGCCGTAACTTATTTTTACGGTGGCCCTAAATGGTGCCCACCCTGATAAAAATACAGATATTCTGACAGGTAGACATATAGGGTTCTTATTTTGTTAAATATAAAAAGCTCGCTTGCGCTTGCTTCAGTAACACCTTATCAATTTAAGTACTATATTTATTGCTACATCGATAATAACGCTAATAAGGGTTTTGAGAAGTATCTACAAAACCCTAATAAACGAAATCAATGTTCTTTTGAAATATCTGTCATAAATGTAAAAACTAAAATTATATTAATCCAACTTCAATCGCTCCGTCATTTATAGTATACGGTTGTTTTTTGGTCCCGGCATTATGTGATTTGTGAAAACTGCATCTCCTATTTGTTACTCGAATATAAATAAATATCAAAAAATCCATGTCAAATCTACTAATTGTTTTCATTATTCTCATTGATATGATCTAAAATTTATCTGATGAAAGTTTTTATTAATTAATTGATTACAAAAAAAAGGTTGACATTTCAAGTAATTAAAAGGGACAGAATTTATTAAGAAAATCAGCTGAATATTAATTAATATTAATAATTATTAATGAATATTAACTAATATCCAGCTGATTTTCTCAAGATACATTATTTGAACCCTATAACAACATTTTAATATTGACTGACGCAGAGATTTTTCCGATTTTCCAGTCTGACGCGTCCAAGTTATAGGGTTCAAATAATGAAAAGCGTCCCAAAACCAAATTAAACCACAGAGGAAAACGGTGTCAGACTTGGCCTAAATAAGCCATACAAAGAGGTGTGGAAAGAGTATGTATAATTGCCTTTTTGCCTATAGGCACCCTGACTATTAATGACATTAACTCATTCATACGTTACTTTCAAATTGACACTATTAAATCAAGTTATTATATTTCAGTACAACATCAAGTTTTAATTGCACTGTCGAGTTCTCTTCAAATAGTGGATGTGGAAGGAAGAAGTATTGATTAATTTACTCTATAGGTATATTCAGCAAGGTGTATTCATAAATGATTGGAATATTTACTTTCTCCATATTTCATATTTCCCTTTGGGTAATAAAAAAGAGTGTAAGAAAAATATTTGTACGTATAAATGTTGCCGAATGAATAAAAAAAAATATATATATGTGCGTGGATATATATATANTTCACTATAATTTTATAACTTTGTGATACTTATTCAAAATCTATGAAATAAAATAGACTTCTCTCATCGGTATCGCGCATAGATTTCATTTTCAGATCATGCTTAAACCAACTACAGTCTAAAATGTAAAATTTAAACCAGGGCTCTTGACATTTAAAATCTAAAAGTTATATTTAGACTTTGTAAATTCTCATTAAAGAAAGGAAATAATAACCTTATCAGTGTTAGCGTGTACAGTTTAAAAATAAGATTTTTTAAGTTAATACATTAACTTGTAAGGAATAATAATAAAATAAAATGAGTCAAGTGATTATAATTTTTTCCAGAAAGGGCAAATGTAATGCTATTGTGTTTGTTACTTCTTAGGAATTCGGTTGAAATTTCTTATATTAGATAAAACTTTAAACATGAATTTGTATAGGTTTTTTGTCAAATTTGAAGAGCAGACATTTTAATTCGGACAGTTATAGTTTTATTTTAAAGAGCCATTATAAGTTTAAACTTTGGTTTATAATATTAGTTAATATTATAATATTGGTTTGTGAATATACTATGATATGCGACTTTGTCAAGTTCAGAACCAGACGGTAATAACACATAAGCCATTTTATTCAGTGAAAAATAATTTATTTTGTCCTAATTATATTACTGTAGATAATTTTTAATGTTTCGTTAACGAGGGTTCACTTTTATCAAATTTACTGTATTACTACTGAATTCAATATTACGTAATATGACAGGCTTTTTTTTCAAAGATTTTCGGATTACGTAATTACTATTCCCACGGGAGGGTTTAAATTCATTTTGAATATTTTTTAATATTCGGATTATTAACGTAGAATTTGTTTAAGGTAGACTTGTTTAAGGTAGATAAGGTAGACTTGTTTAAGGTAGATAAGGTAGACTTGTTTAAGGTAGATAAGGTAGACTTGTTTAAGGTAGATATGTTTAAGGTAGATAAGGTAGACTTGTTTAAGGTAGATAAGGCAGACTTGTTTAAGGTAGATAAGGTAGACTATATGAAATCCTTCTCTTCACGTTTCTGAGTTTACTTGGAATACGTATATAGAATGTGTGCCAATATAGCGTTTTAACCATTTTTCTTTTACCCTTGTCCAGGGCAGTCCTACAATACTTTTCAATTTACATTATTCTGTTATTTAAGTTTGAAATAATAGTTAAATAACCGAGTAGAAGCATTGATACCTAAATAAATTACGATTTTATTACAATTCTTTACTGAATTAAATTGTAAATGAATGCATAACAAAAATACACTGCCAATTAGTGTGGCACATAGCTTCCTCGCATCCAATCATGTACTTTATTGTTGTAGTAACATTAACATTATTGTTATATTACTTTATTGTTGCATTGTTTATTTGCTAAAAACTATTAATAGTTTTAGCGATCTTTAATACTACATAGCGGTGTCGCTGTCGGTTTTACTAAAGACTTTTTTTCCCCGTCCTAAAATTCCAATTTTAAATTTGAAGTTCACGTTTACGTGAGCTTACGCGTGAACGCTTGGACGGATAACGCTGTCCAACCCCCACCTCTAGTTCATAATATTATCTTAAACAATGGCACTAGCCGTGATTAACTGCTATCTTCTAAATATCCAATATAATCGTAATAGCTCGATTCAATGCTAGAGCCGCGGTTTGAGTTAGTTTAGTGCTAGGTAAATATTTAATATTAAGCAAATTGTTAAACATGACGAGTTAGATAGTTTAAGAGCCGGCTGACACCCCCACTTTTCTACCCTTTTATTTAACTTTCCTAGATTAAGCCGAGTTAGCGCGAAGTATACTTGGACCAAGTCAGATTTGACTCTACTTTGACGCTACTTTGACTCTACTTTGACACTACTTGGATCTTGTAATTTGGAATCAAAGTCAACTTGGACATCTAAGTTGAGTTGTACGGGCCGTAACTTATTTTTACGGTGGCCCTAAATGGTGCCCACCCTGATAAAAATACAGATATTCTGACAGGTAGACATATAGGGTTCTTATTTTGTTAAATATAAAAAGCTCGCTTGCGCTTGCTTCAGTAACACCTTATCAATTTAAGTACTATATTTATTGCTACATCGATAATAACGCTAATAAGGGTTTTGAGAAGTATCTACAAAACCCTAATAAACGAAATCAATGTTCTTTTGAAATATCTGTCATAAATGTAAAAACTAAAATTATATTAATCCAACTTCAATCGCTCCGTCATTTATAGTATACGGTTGTTTTTTGGTCCCGGCATTATGTGATTTGTAAAAACTGCATCTCCTATTTGTTACTCGAATATAAATAAATATCAAAAAATCCATGTCAAATCTACTAATTGTTTTCATTATTCTCATTGATATGATCTAAAATTTATCTGATGAAAGTTTTTATTAATTAATTGATTACAAAAAAAAGGTTGACATTNTTTTTTTTAGAATTTAAATCACTGACTAAATAACTATTAAGACAAAGGGATGTTTAGTCCAATGTACTTAGGGACAAAGGAATATCACACTTCTGTTTTTATTAGGGGAGTAACAGTCTAAACAAGAACGTCCCGTACACCTTCTTTACATTGTTACTCCCCTCTTTTTTCTTTTATAAGGGGAGTAACAATCTAAAGAAGTGCTCCGTTTTTTAAGTAATTTGAATTGTATGTTAATCGAAGCATACATATAGTCATATATTAATTTAATTTGTCCGCGCTCTATAATAATTTTGTGTAGAAATTAATCCATTAGTCCTTGGTATCTTATTAGGTATTCTTCATATTAAAAATTAATTCTTTTTTGTATAGGATTCATTTAATAATTTGAAGGCGTAGTTAGTTGATACTTTGTGTTACGTTTTTTTTTAGCATGTTCTTCCTTATTTAGCTTCCACGTAGTTTTATCAATGTTTTCGTGAATTAAGCTAATTGCGCCTTTTTGAAGGTTTTATACGAAATGCTTTTAAGAGTAAATTACATGTAATATATTGAGGTGGCAACACTGGAAGCCTACATCCTTTTCAACACTGAGTCCGGTAGAATCAACGAGGAGATCAAATTAAGGGCAGAAGGGATTTCAACTCAGTCGAGCTAAATGCTGAAAAGGGTCCCCGGTGGGCATGGAAATGACGTAAAAAGGGTATGATTATAGAACCTACTCAATTATGTCCTCAGACTTATACTCTTAAGAGTAAACTTTCCTTCCTCTCTACTCTAATATACTTAATTATGTAGCTTTATATTTAAAGCTTTAATTCCTTTGTAATTAAAATCTGAATTCAACACATAAAATAATAATAATTTTCATATTTAATTAGATTCAATTTAATAAGATTATTTTTTTTTTTTATTAAATATTTTAATAATGTTTTGTACTTTATTAATAATTTTTTCAAGAGGTTTTTTCAAGATATTCATTTTCTTTTAACGCCTGACAGTTTTCTTTGACTCTCATAAGATGGATTTTAAGTCGCTAAACTCAAGGAAGTGCANTTTTTTTTTATTAAATATTTTAATAATGTTTTGTACTTTATTAATAATTTTTTCAAGAGGTTTTTTCAAGATATTCATTTTCTTTTAACGCCTGACAGTTTTCTTTGACTCTCATAAGATGGATTTTAAGTCGCTAAACTCAAGGAAGTGCACTTTAATTAATATTTAATTAGTACTTCTTTAGATTGTTAATCCCCTATTTTTTTTATAATTTAAATCACTGACTAAATAACTACTAAGACAAAGGGATGTTTAGTCCAATGTGCTTTGGGACAAAGGAATACCACACTACTGTTTTCATAAAGCAAGTAACAATCTAAAAGTACACTTTATTTATTATTTAATTGGTACTACTTTAGATTGTTACTCCCCTATGTTTTTTTGCATTTAATTTATGTCAGAAAAGGTATTTAAATTTAAACGTGTAGAGTGATTTGGGAAAGAGAATAGAGAGAGGAACAGACAAACATCATGTTCTTGCACTGGATAAATTAGACCTAGTGAAACTTACTCGGACAGTGGGAGACTTGGCTAAAGTTATGATCTCACTACTTTTTACGCAAGACTTAGCTTATTTTTTTACACTAGTGTTATTTTGGGATTACTTTGTCCAAAGGGAGTAAAATTCTAAAGAAGAACATTTCGTACAAATACTTTAGATTGTTACTCCTCTCTGTTTTCTTTAGAAGGGGAGTAATAGTCTAAACAAGTGCTATTTAATTTTGTCAGCACACACTATTATTACAGTTTCTTAATTGTGAAAGATTTCATTCATTATACTACATACATGTAGTATTAGCCGTTCTTATGAGACAGGATTATTTTCGTTCATGCATTTGCATTTGCACTTCATTTGCCTTGGTGCAATTTTAATTCATTCTACAATACCTTCATAAGAGGGTCACACGGTTGAATTTTAAATAGTTTGCTATTCAATGATCCTTTTAATTATAGTACATATTGCATTTCTATTAGCTATTCCTATAGATTTTACTGTACTATACATTTATTGATACCGGCTTATTGCAACCATTCTCAATCTATTTTTTTAAAATTGCTTTGACAATTTACTAAATTGTAAATTACACTTGTTTGTTGGAGTAAAAATATCCTGTATTTTAAGGCAGCCGTACACAAAGAGGAATAAGCCTCCGGGATTTCCTCTTCCAAACCCTCGCCCACACACGGGGATTTTCTCCTCCTGCGTCTATCATAGTTTTGTCTTAAATTTTCTTTTTGTTTCTTCATTGTCCTGAATTTTTAAATACCATATTACCGCTTCCACTTTTGTCCTCCAATATTTTTCCAAACGATTATGTTTTTTAAACTAATAAATAGTAATTTACGCAACAAGGTAGAGAAGTATGTTTTCCTGCTCGAGGTTAAGTTTTCTCCTGAGGCGCCGCCGAAGGAAAAAACTTCATTAGCTCCCAAAGCCTTAGGCCGAGGGAGATAACTGTAGTGTTAGCTCTCGAGGCTTGCCGAGGGAGATAATCCCGAGAGCAGAAATACTTCGATCCATGTTGCGTATTAAATTTTATCTATGACTAGTGCACCATGGGTAATAGCTATTAAATTTGTAGGTATAAAAGTTTTTACCTACAAATTCACGTATTTTAAACACCTTAAACTGATATTTAGTTACTTGATTTATTAAAATAAATTTTTTTTACTAAATATACGTTTTTAATTTAATTACGTTTGGTTTGTTATTAATTTAAAGACTTTGTATGATACCCTAAACCTAAAGTGACCCCGAAAAATTAGTAAACTAAACAGCTAATAAAACATTACTACCAACACAATACTTAAAATTTACCTAAGAAAATACCTTTTAAGTTGGTAGTGATTGTTTTTTACTCTCAAGGGAGGGAAGTAACACTTCCCGCCCTGTTATTAGCAATGTAAAGTCTACTTACGATGCAAGTCGTAGATAAATATTATTAAAACTCAAGCTGTGTGGTATTTGAACGCCCATGGCGCCCGAAAGGATGAGCAAAAATCTTTACAAGCTTCCTCGATTTTGGGCTCAATTTATTCCCTCACCGTGGTATATCGATGGCGTATCATTTTTCTTCTTTGACTTTAAGCTTACAGTATATTCACTTAGGATTTATTAAATTCCAAACAATAAGGATTTTGTCTTATGGTAACCTGATAATATTCAGGTTTTGAAACCTCATCTCTTGGGGTAAGACCGGGTACTACAATTTTATCCGGTTGTACCTAGATTTATCCCTTATTTTTGTTAGTCTATTGAATTATAAGACTATTATTTATAATTTTATCAAGTATAATTTTAGTAGAATGGTTAACGCAGTAAACCAACTCAAAAAAATGTTCTACTAAAATTATGTTGTTTTTTTAATTTTCCATAAGGTAAACATGTGTATCCGGTCTTACCCTATCAGTGGGGTAAGACCGGGTGATTTTAAATTTTTTAGGAAAAAAATCATTGATAAAAAATTAATTAAACAACGATATTTAAAGTCTGATATATTGTGCTCAGATAAACANGAATTCACAGAGGAAATTATTATATATATATATATAATGTATATATTACTAAAAATAACAAAAAAAGGGACTTTCCGTGACTCAAAACAGAGGGAAACAATAAAAACTGATAAGGCCCATTAGACCTGGCTATTTTTTCCACCCACAAGATATAAATTAACTTGAGAGAAATAAAAAAAAAGTCGCTAGAAAATGGGGTAATTTTTTAGAGAGGGTAAATGCTAATGTCAAGCTCGCTAAATCTAAGGTGAAAGAGAAAGCCAAAATATAACATTAAGGACTCGCCAAGTAATTAGCATACAGGTGGCTTAAAAAACTGAGTCCTACTTCCTTAAAAAACATTATAATGCTTTTCTTATCTAATGGCTTAACATGAAATAAAACAGCCCAAACTCTCAAGCTAACATATTTTTTGGTTAATTATTTTCTATAAACTTGATAACCAGTTTAAATAAACTTGGAAAAAATATGTTTAATTTTAATAATTTTTATCAGAGTGATCAATCTTGTTTATGAAGAAATTTACATACCTTGCTTCCATTAGCACGAAACCGACTCTGTTTTAGAGTTCTTGAAAACAAATTTACTTGTACCATTGGGTTCAAATCGTCTAGTTTATCTATAATATAGTTACACAATCATGTTTTACTGTTATAGAAAACAGATTAACTTGTACCATTGGTTGCAAATCGGCTAGTTTATTTATATGTATGTTACACAATCATGATTTACTGTTATAGAAAACAGGTTAACTTGTACCATTGGTTGCAAATCGGCTAGTTTATTTATATGTATGTTACACAATCATGATTTACTGTTATAGAAAACAGATTAACTTGTACCATTGGTTGCAAATCGGCTAGTTTATTTATATGTATGTTACACAATCATGATTTACTGTTATAGAAAACAGATTAACTTGTACCATTGGTTGCAAATCGGCTAGTTTATTTATATGTATGTTACACAATCATGATTTACTGTTATAGAAAACAGATTAACTTGTACCATTGGTTGCAAATCGGCTAGTTTATTTATATGTATGTTACACAATCATGATTTACTGTTATAGAAAACAGATTAACTTGTACCATTGGTTGCAAATCGGCTAGTTTATTTATATGTATGTTACACAATCATGATTTACTGTTATAGAAAACAGATTAACTTGTACCATTGGTTGCAAATCGGCTAGTTTATTTATATGTATGTTACACAATCATGATTTACTGTTATAGAAAACAGATTAACTTGTACCATTGGTTGCAAATCGGCTAGTTTATTTATATGTATGTTACACAATCATGATTTACTGTTATAGAAAACAGATTAACTTGTACCATTGGTTGCAAATCGGCTAGTTTATTTATATGTATGTTACACAATCATGATTTACTGTTATAGAAAACAGATTAACTTGTACCATTGGTTGCAAATCGGCTAGTTTATTTATATGTATGTTACACAATCATGATTTACTGTTATAGAAAACAGATTAACTTGTACCATTGGTTGCAAATCGGCTAGTTTATTTATATGTATGTTACACAATCATGATTTACTGTTATAGAAAACAGATTAACTTGTACCATTGGTTGCAAATCGGCTAGTTTATTTATATGTATGTTACACAATCATGATTTACTGTTATAGAAAACAGATTAACTTGTACCATTGGTTGCAAATCGGCTAGTTTATTTATATGTATGTTACACAATCATGATTTACTGTTATAGAAAACAGATTAACTTGTACCATTGGTTGCAAATCGGCTAGTTTATTTATATGTATGTTACACAATCATGATTTACTGTTATAGAAAACAGATTAACTTGTACCATTGGTTGCAAATCGGCTAGTTTATTTATATGTATGTTACACAATCATGATTTACTGTTATAGAAAACAGATTAACTTGTACCATTGGTTGCAAATCGGCTAGTTTATTTATATGTATGTTACACAATCATGATTTACTGTTATAGAAAACAGATTAACTTGTACCATTGGTTGCAAATCGGCTAGTTTATTTATATGTATGTTACACAATCATGATTTACTGTTATAGAAAACAGATTAACTTGTACCATTGGTTGCAAATCGGCTAGTTTATTTATATGTATGTTACACAATCATGATTTACTGTTATAGAAAACAGATTAACTTGTACCATTGGTTGCAAATCGGCTAGTTTATTTATATGTATGTTACACAATCATGATTTACTGTTATAGAAAACAGATTAACTTGTACCATTGGTTGCAAATCGGCTAGTTTATTTATATGTATGTTACACAATCATGATTTACTGTTATAGAAAACAGATTAACTTGTACCATTGGTTGCAAATCGGCTAGTTTATTTATATGTATGTTACACAATCATGATTTACTGTTATAGAAAACAGATTAACTNATATATTCATATTGAGCAGAATTGAAGAATAAAAAATATGTTATTTCATAATATAATAACTTAAATAAAATTATAATTACTATTTACAAAGGGAAGAATTCACAGAGGAAATTATTCTTCAGTGTAGCTTAATCGGTTAGAGCTCCTGCACACTGGAAATAAGGGGGAAGTCCGTGGTTCGAGTCCCGGAGCTTAAGTCTATTTTTCTCTGTCTGTCTCCCTTTGTAAATAGTAATTATAATTTGATTTAAATTAAAATTTAAACGTTCCATCGTATGATAATTACAAAAACTTATAATATAATAACGTATATGCGCGTAATACTCTATACGGAAATACTAAAAAAGTGCTTGGATATTAGTACTCTTACTTCTCTGTAATTTTTCTTTTAACATCACAGTTTTTGAGTTGACGGGAGTATTTTGTATGGGTAGAAATAGTTGCAGTGTTTAAAAGCATAACACGGTCTTATAATATCTCTTAGACGTCTTGAGAACTCCTAAATCATTATTATTTATTACCTAAGTGAACCTTCTCTACAAATTTAACAAATCATAACAATTTTAAAAAAATGTTACATTTTATTTTAAAAGGAAAAATCTTAATCCCAAAAACCTTTTTACAGAGAATAAAATATGCATTGTGTCACAGATTCTTCCTTTTATTTTTTTTTTCTTATATCTTAATAATATTTATATGATTTATAGTAAAATTTATTTACCTCAATTTTTGCAATATCATATTTAAAGAATAGCTGAAAGAAGATATATGGCGGTGATTTATCATCATTATAAGATGCATTGATTTTTTTTTATGAATGATTATAGGGGCAACAGTTTACAACGAAAGTACGTCTAAAATTGACATGTATTCACTCAGGCAAAGAATGTCAATACCATTTTTCTCAACTTTATGTTATTTGAATTATTTTTTGTTGCATTTGCGAGTCAAATACCAGTAACGGTGTAATAAAAACTCTATTGTATTGTCAGTATACTTTTATTTGTGCTTTCGAGCACACCGCTGGTAACGGAATCTAAGTGATAGTTTTGAAGAACGAAAAGATTTTAGACTCCCATTTTCGGTTCCGTGTCTGTCGCTCAATTTATGCGTACCAGCATTTGTCGTTGCCGTGGAAAAACCTGCTATGTGCAATTTGTTTATTTTTCGTTTTTTTCCCAGAAGTTTATAGAGAAATAGGTTATCTTTCTATTGAAAAAAAACCTGGAATGTGAATTTCTTAATAGATTTTGAATGAATTCATCTTCAGAAGCAGGCGTCATTTTCAGCTATGTGAATTTCTTAATAGATTTTGAATGAATTCATCTTTAGAAGCAGGCGTCATTTTCAGCTATGTGAATTTTCAAATGAAATTGTTTATTTTATAAAATATTTATTTTACTTAAAGTTAATTTAATAAAGTATTAATAACAAACACATATTTGAAGTCTCAGGAAAATAAATGCCTTTTAGGCATAAAAGCTGAAGGCTGTTTAAACCTAAATATCGAAACATTTTGTGTCGCACTATAGTAGTTAGATATTTGTTTCCTCTCCTGTAAAATTATTGAAATTGCACATAGCAGGGTTTTCCACGGCAACGAAGAATATTCTTAAAACTAAACGTCCGAATATTAATGAAATTTGTATGATCTATCATAAGCCCATTGTTGGTCTATAAGTATAGCTATTTGTTTCTCTTCCACAGCCGCACAAACATACATTTGTTTATACCTATACCTTCAAAAATTCGTATCAGATTTGTATGAAAGCTCGCAGTTAGCACCAGATTAAGTTAAACCGTGTGCGCTCTTTAACTATTTGCTAAATTGATACTTTAATTCGTGTAAAAAATCAAAACAATTTTGACAGATTAAAACAAACGGAGGAAACAAAACAAATTAGACAATAATGGCTTTTAAAGCATAAAATCAATAAAATACGTAATAGGATACGATGAAGCTATGTGCAGCACCAATTGGCAGTTTTTTTTTATTGAAGTATATTTATTTATTTAAGTACTTTTTTATCGATGTAAATATTTATTAGAGCTCTACGTGAAGAAGTAATTTTGTATTTACTTCACATTTCATTCCACTATANATGCTTCCGTTACCTTCGGTAAGCTCGGAAGCAAAATATGAATTCAAATTCAAACTATATATTAAAATCCTCTTTTGACTTTTAGAGGGAGGGACATGATAAAACGTGAAGCTGAGCGTCAAAATGAAGATAAGCCGTTAATAAGTGTTAAATAACTAATTCAGTTTTTCTTATTCCCCTGTATATCACGGTAAGTAGACACGGACACGGTGGTATTTGAAACTGTACGTTAGCAATTATTTTCATTGCTCTAACTGTATTTATTAGATCCTGATTCATTAAGACAACTAAAGGGCAAAAGCAATTACGTTAAAGAGTTCTAACTGTTGGATTTCCACCCAATCTTAATAAGTGTAACTGAATCTATCTAAAGCAACGATAGTAGTAAGAAACTCCTCCAGATCTCGCGCTGCAAACCATTAACCTGCAGCGGTATTATCTTCGCTAATAACCTGTCAAACAAGCATAAGTGTTAATTTCTTCGAGTTGGTAGTTCCAAACAGTACTCCCTTAGCGGTGGGCAGCAGGTGGTTATATTCCGAACCAGAAAGCGAATATATATATATATATATATATATCGAGGATATTGCTCCTGTTTGTATGTTAAATAAAGCTGTTTTGTCATGAAAAGTTATATTTTCATAGCTTTACTCTGCACAATGGAAAACTATATATTTACCATAAGATGAGGAAACCACAAGCTTACTAAACTTAAATCGTTTATACTTAGCATTTTCAAACTATTATTGTTATTCTTTTAAAATTTCGCAAAGAGAGTGCGGATTTTATTTTATATATTTTTTATAATTGTATACAGCTTTATCAGAGTGTACAATTTATCATATACGTAGTATATTTAGAACAAAATACCTATATATATCATAAAAACTGAACATTGAGATCATAATAAATATGTGAGGAATGAATACTATAAAAATAACTACTGTTTAACTACATTAAAAATATACACAGAAAGAAGTATTTTTTGGGGTAATTTCCTTTATTAATTACTAGCCGTTATGCCCGTGAAAACGGGCAGAATAAAATATAGTAAAAAAAAGAGATAGTTATAATTAAAATATTTAAATAGATATATTATACTGTTTAAATAGAAAGTTTTATGCCCGCTTAATCATTACACAGGTATAGCACATCGGTAGCGTTCCCGCCTGACACTCAGGAGGTAACTGGTTCAATCTCAGGTAATGGCACACCAATTTTTAACGTTATAAATCATTTAGAGGTGAGTCGTCGCCGTCGGGACTCTACTCGATTATGTAAAAGATGTTTTTTGCTTCCGAGTTTACTGAAGGTAACGGAAGCTATGTGATCGTTCTGTCGAAAGAAAATATTTTATGTGGACAATTTTAGAGACAGAAATCCGTTTCAGCCGGGAATATTTTTGGTTCCGTGTTTGTCTGTTAGGCTATCGCTGATTTTTTTTCGAACCAACATATATTAAAGATGACTCGACCATAAAATCTACTCGGCCGATTTATAAGGGAATTTAAAATTTTTAAATAATTTAAAAATTGAAATAATTTTACCAGATTTAAAAAAACGGGAGAAAAATTAAATAAATTTGATGATAGGTAGTAAAAAGCATAAAATCATCAAAGCATACTTAATGCTGCCACACTAATTGTCACACTGTTTTCTGTGTCAAGTTTATTTATTTTTTTTTTTATTACAGTCGGTTCTCTAGGCTGCAGACAAAGTGTTGAAAATTACTTAACTTGGCGCACATTACTGATTCAGAGTACAGTTTTATTTTCTACCCAGCTCAATTACCTTTCTTTACACGTAAATTCTTCTATAAAAACTTCTTATTCATCTATAATGCACATACTTCGTAACCTTCACTCTAATTTAATATGACAGAAAACATATAACCTAGATTTTTATTTTTTACTTTCACAGATACGTAGTATATATCAAGAGAAAGTATTGTGTTGATGAAAATTCGATCTTGTAATTTTGTTAGATTTACAAGGTTTGTGGTCGTCAGAGTCAGAAAAAGAGGTTTAAGAAAATCGATTTGTTATTTGTATATTCTGTTGTCTCTAGTATGTTGTCTATAGTCTGATGTCTGCTGTCTATTGTCTGTAGTCTGTTGTCTGCACTGCACTATGTCGTTTATAGTCTGTTGTCTGTAGTCTTGTCAGTTGTGCTGTAGTCTATTTCTGTAGTCTGTGAAGCCTAAACTGCTGGGCCGATTTTAATGAAATTTTGCATAAACGTTCATAAAACTGAGGTGAAATCGAGAGAGGAATTTAAGCTCTGAAGTTTTGAGTGTTACCCCCAAAAATTTTAATACGAATCTAACTATGTATGTATACGTTGTTTTCCCGGGGAAAAATCTAGTTCCTGTGAACGGTAAGACGTGTTCGATTCCCTGCTGTGGAGAAGTTTTTTTTGTTATAAAAATATTTAATAATAATTAAATTTAACCATGAAAATTTGAAACCAGTAATAAATGGTTAAAGAACGCTAGACTAAGTAATCATTAACACGTACTAGAAAGTTAGTCTGAATTCCCTCGGAACTATTTTTTCGAATGAAGAATTGTTATAGTTTGAAGATAGAGTTAATACTAAAATAATGTTACAAACTTTTCCAATCCATGATATTTATTATTCATACTCTTTGATACGTCAAATGTAAATTTGATGTAGTCTAAAGCTTTATATGATTATTTATTATAATCTCGAGAATTAATTTTATTACATTGTCATAAATCTGAAAGTATACAATGTATTCTGCTTAAGTTACGTTTCGCGTTTTTAGTTTATTCTAATTTTATACATAATTGGTTGTGATTTGTGGAAAGTATTATTTAAAGCATTAGTTTATGTTAATTACTGTTGTACTAATTCCTTCCGTGCGCGAATCGTTTTAGAGTGGTAGGAGAACAGGCTTGTTTCTGTTTCTTTAATTTTTTCTTGTTTTATTTATTTTTTTTGTAAAAGTATTAATTTTCGTATTAGATTATCTCTAATATATTTTGCTTTTCTTCTGTTAATAAAAGTTTTTAAGTTTCGTTTTTAGGTTACTTAAAACTGTATATTTTTTTGTCGACTTTACTTGTTTGGTCTTTTTCTATTTATATACTTATTGGTTACCGAAGATAACGGTCACGTGATCGTTCTGAAGAACTCATATTTTTTGAGCTGAGCGAAGCGAAGCTCTTATACTACACTTTGCATTTGGTTGGACACATGCTCTTCCTGAACGACTGAACAGATCCGCACAAAATTCGGCACGGTAATAGTAACCAACCACAGGAAGGTATTAATCTGAAATGGTCCAAATTAGTAGGGGTACGGGATACAAAAGTTAAAATATTATATGCCCTTCATGATGTATGTCGTTGGAAAGCTCTTTAAGAGTACAGTTATTGTTGTTATGTTCACTTTCGTCATATTTTTCTTTTAATAGGGTTTTTTTTCTTAAAATAGAAAAACAGGATAAAAAATGCTTTTAGCGAATTTTCGAAGAAAATTAAGCTATTGCAATGGCCTCAAAATTTTTGTAATGCGAATTTTTAAAAAAAAATTTCATGGAAATCCGTTTTAGACCATTCTGAATCGATTCCTAAAATTAACACTTTTTGTTATGTATGTATGTATATATGTGTCACTCCAGACGATATCTCCTCTTAGGATGCACTTAAAAATTTCAAACAAATTTTAAAATGTCAATCATATCAAAAGAAAGTATAAGTTCGTTAGCCAGAATTTTTGGAGTCCATTAAAGGGTCAAATTTTGACCATATAGTGTCAAAATTAGCATAAAAACAAGTTTTTTTTTCCTTTTACCCCCTTTTATATGAAAATATGATAAAAGTGTACATAACAACAATTACTGTACTCTTAAAGAGCTTTCCAACGATGTGCATCTTGAAGGGTAAATACTATTTTGATTTTTATACCCCGTACACGTGTGTATAAAAAAATTTTTTTTTACCCATCCAAATTCTAAACCAAAATTTTCCAATATTACCATAAGCCAATAATACGCAGATTTCTTTGAAAATTTGCTTATTAAGTCATGGTGCATGACTGGACTTTTTAATTAAAAATTAGAAATATTACTATTTGCCTGTCTGTCGGTATATCTATCTCTTAATTTTTGATCGGATTTCAGCTGTTTAGAAGGAGTGTTTATTGTTGGCTATCAGCGGTTTAATGACTATGACTGTCAATTTTGCGCGATCAGCTCAATATTGCAAGCAAACAACTGCATTGCACACCTACTTACGTCTCCGATTTCTAAAATTTCAAGACAGAAATCTGTTTCAGACAGACACAAGGGTACATTTTTGGTTCCTTGTCTGTCTGTCGGTATATCTATCTCTTAATTTTTTCGAACCTTAAAAACTAGTTCTCCGATTTTAATGAAATTTGGATTGTAGGTCATGACTAGCTTATTGTTGGTTAATAGTATAAGTTTCAATCTTCTGCGACCGTTTGTTTCTTTTCCTCATGAGCACATATATTTATTTACACCTAAATCTTCAAAAGTATTGTTGTGCTTTCTATAAAATTTGGATGGTTTGTTGAAAGTAGCCCGCAGATAGACACAAAATTTAATTTTAACCATCTACGCTCTTTAATTTCATTCCCTTCTGATACATTAATTCATGTCGTAAAAAATCAAAATCATTTTGACAGATTATAAGAAAAACGGGGGAAACAAAATAAATTAGAGGCAATAATGAGATGTAAAAGCATAAATCAATATAGTACGTAATAGGATGCGACTAATTGGGGTACTTCTTTAGATTGTTACTCCTGTTTTTTTTTGTTTTTTTTGGAATAAAAATTACTTTGACTAAATAACTATTAAGACAAAGGGATATTTATTCGAATGAACTTTGGGACAAAGGAATATCACACTTATGTTTTTATAAGAGTAACAGTCTAAAGAAGAACATTCCCTAAACCTTCTTTAGATTGTGAACCCTTACATTTTTATTTTATAAGGGGAGTAACAATCTAAAAAAAAATGCCCTAATTGGCAGTCTATTTTTACTGGTCTTATATTACTTTGCTTTGTAAGTTTCATCGCACACCTATTACCCCAATTTTTAACCACTTCCCGTCATTCAATCTTCTCCAAATTTTGCACATAGAAGCAACTAAGGTGAAGAATACAGAAACCAAAATATTTATAATAAAAAAACAAAATGGCGTCATATTTATTTGCTTTTTAAGTTTCATCGCACACCTATTACCCCAATTTTGAACCACTTCCCGTCATTCAATCTTCCCCAAATTTTGCACATAGAAACAACTAAGGTGAAGAATACAGGGGGAAAAAAAGTAATTGTACATAAGACACATTAGCCGAGTGGTTAGCGCTCTCGACTCTGAAACCAAGGTGTAAACCTTGGCTGTGAGTTCGAATCCCAGAGAGGTGAGACATGTTTCACACTGATGATCTCATCGAAGAGATGAGTCCTGGAATGATCTAAGCTGATGAACGGGATTAAAAGCCCCCCCCCCCCCCAAAAAAAAAAAATAAATAAAAAATAAAATAAAATAACAATCAAATTTAGGCAAAAATATAATTTTAAAGCTTAAAATAACTTGGATTTTAGAGCGTTTAGTTATATCTCATATCTACGCTGTTAATTTTCGGAAACATTTTAAGCTTTATTGATTCCTTTGAGAGGAGTTTTAGAGGGTAAAAGCTGAAGAGTTAATAATATCTATTTCCAGATGTCTGTTTATTCCAGAACCGAATATAGCTCCATCTCATTACGGAATCAAGCGCTAATCGATCCCCCTTAATATTCACTCACTTTAGCTTCTCCTGATCCATATTGTTATAAATAATTCTTAACTTCATCTCTTTCTCAGTGCCCTTTAGGTAATTGAGGAATCTTTATTGAATTTTCCTCCATTGACTGTCAATTACAACTGACCTTTGATTGATAGAATGTTTTATGTTAACTCGATTTTCTTTTTCCTTTCTTTCTTCACTTTTACTTTCTTGTTTGAAAAGTGTGAAGATTTCATCTTGAAATTAAATTTTCAGTAATGTAATCGCTTTACCCTTTTGTACTGGTGGATCTAACTCTAAAACTTGATACCGTTTTTATTTGATTTTTTTTTTTTTTTTTTTTTTTTTTTTTTTTTTTTTTTTTTTTTTTTTTTTTTTTTTT
>KZ651191.1:567720-588342 GCA_001010745.2 Gerris buenoi
CCCCCCATCCTCCCCTTACTAATTTTGAAGTGGGGTATCAAATGAAAGGTATTGAAGAGTAGATTACAAATATATATAATACTTAGGGTTAGTGTTTTATTTTCGAAGCCATTTTGTTAAAAACATCGATATTTTTCGTGTCCCTCCCCCCTCCCTTCTCCCCCTTACTAATTTTGTTTCACAATACCAACGAAACCCTTTTTACGTGAGAATTCACGCCTTACCAATTTATTTAATAATAATTCGGTATTTAAGGTACTTGTGATGTATAACAGCAGATACATCGTCCATTTTTATTTTTAGCAAATTATATTATTTACTTTTACCATTATATCAGCCACGTTTTGTTGTAGCGTAAGTTTGGAGTTATAGATTTCTTATAGTTTGTTATGAGTCGCGTGAGTGTGAAAACCAATCTACCTCCTATTATATATTTCAACTTTCTGGCCCGATATTTAAGAGCGTCGCATATTTCATTTCGTTTATTGAAGCTTTAAAATTCAGTTGCAAGATTTGATCCGAATATACATACAAATATTGTTAAAGTTATATAAAAGCCTGCGATGAAACGATTTGCCTAAATTTTGTAATTTGTAAGATGCTGTGACTTTAAATGACTTTTTGGCTTAATTTATTACAGTTTTAGCTTTTAGTAGCTTGACATGTTAAAATGTGAATACATCATCTGAAAAGTATATCTTCAGCATTTGCTGGATTATTTTCTGATTAGATATCGGGTAAATGTTTTCTAATTAATCTGTTGTCTTTAATAATTACATTAATATCATGATTATCTTAATTCAGTATATTTATTAGGAATACATGATTTATAAAGCTATTCGTACACATTTTCTGTCCTACATTTCGTATTCATATAAGTTTTGAATTGCTTTCCTTAATGGCATTTGTTTGTTCGATATATGTTGGCATTTCAAGGTTTTACTAATATAAGGTAAAGATGAAATAAAAGGTTCGGTCTGGAGTTGGGACGGTGTTCTCCGAGTGAGTTATGGTTTTTGCCTTGAGGAAGTCAGATCGAGTTAGTTCGTCTAACTTTGTATTACCGGTCTGATTGGAGACGAAAGACGCGAGGCTTCTACCAAATTAAATTGGCTGCCGAGTCAGGTCGAGCTAAAATCAACTCGGATGCGCCTCCGACTTTGCCTTTATCGTCTCTGGATTATGAAGGTTCTCTGTAGTATCCCTCTATACCACGTCTCCTTTCGCTACTCTAAGCACCTAGGTTGTGACGCCAATTTGTTAAAGCGACTGAAGTCGACCAAAGCTGTCTCAAATAGACCGCAAGGACTGAGTCTCGACTAATTCCCTGACCGACTCATCTCTCTAGAACATGCTCTATCTCTAGAGAACCCTCGACTAATTTTAAGAGCGGCTCATCTCTCTTTTAAGGACATAGAACCTGCTATGTCCTTTATAGGTTGAATGGACTCATCTCTCTAGGACATAGAACCTTTTGTGTCCTTTGTAGGTTCGATGGGCTCATCTCTCTAGGACATAGAACCTACTATGTCCTTGAAGGTTAGATGCTCAACTCTAAATAACCATTTATCGAAACTCTCATTGCTCTACACTCTACAGATACCCTTTTAGTTTCTCCCACTTCCAGATGAATTTAGAAAATGTAGGGTTCAAAGTTTTCAAAACTCCTTTACCCAAAGAAAACCCTCTCTCCCTCACCTCATACTATATCTTGCTTTATCGACTTTTAGAACCTGTTTTAACGGCTTATCTTCCCAACCTAGACTTAAAACTTTCACCCAAACTAACCTTTGTAGTATATAAATGATTTAAAGCGACTGGGTAATTTTAGATAAGGGTAAACAGAACCAGTTAAGAGTTTTAAAAACTTTTTTCGACCATTTAATATTTTAGTACAAACTCGTATAACAAATATATAATTGGAAAATATCAATTGATCTTATCATATACATTTATAACTTTTTCTCTCTTGTTAATAACTTATCTAATTGCATTAGTTTCCCTCCTACCGACTACTTCTATATGTAGTGGGTGGGCCAAATAAAACCTCACTTTTTTGAACACTTATAGCTCGGCTTCTGTAATAGATAGAGATATGGGGTTTACGATGTCTGAAAACTACAGTCTTCTACTTTAAATTTTATAATTTAACTATTCTATAATTTAACAAACTAATAGGTGAAAGCCATTCAATGACGGTTTGAATTAGGGTCTTAAAAAAAGTCGTTGTCCGGGTAGTAATCGTTGTTTGGTATTATAGTTTTGATAGAATAAGTAACCATGTAGTGGAGTCGGGGTTCTTTGTAGGTACTTACCTACAAAGAAGGAGGGGAGTTGAGGGACAACTCCCACTTGGTTAAACAAACATTGAAGATGTGTTAAGCACAATTTGCCTGTAATTGCAGATCAAATGCCAAATTACACGTTTATGCAAGATGGTGCTTGGTCCCATAGCTCCTTGCAAACAGTTTAACACTTACAAGGGAATTGCCCAGACTTCATTCAGCCAGAGTGGCCGCCCAACAGTCCAGACCTAAATCTAATTGATTACTCTGTCTGGGGTTGGTTTAAACAAATAGTGTACTTAAGAAGCAGAGTATAGGGCGATAGTAAACTTCGAAAGAGGGTTCTTCGTGCCTGGGATGATACGCGTCTATTAACTATGGCAGGGGCCATATCCTACTAGAGTACTAGAGAATGAGAGTGCAGGATGTCTTAAATAAACAGGGAGGACATATTGAACCATGCAACAAGTACATGTGTAAAATATGCAGTCTTTTATTGTAATTTTGTTAAATATTCATTTTTAAATTACATTTATTTTATTAAAATTACCCGACACAATGGCTTTTTTTTTAAAACCCTAATTCAAACCGTCATTGCATGGCTTTCTCCCTATACTTTGCTAAGTTATAGATATGCAATTTAAAGTAGAAGAATGTAGTTTTCAAACCCTGCAAACTCCATATCTCTATCTATTACAGCTGAGCTGTAAGTGTTCAAAAAAGTGCCTTTTTGGCCCACCCTGTACTTTATCTAATCCTCGGTATTAGTTAAATCAATTATACTTAATAAATAAGAAATTGTTATTCAAGACATTGGATAGAGCCATGTAGAGTAAGTTGATTGGCATGAGGTGAAGGTACCAAGCTGGTGTCAATGTTTCATTTCGTAACGTTAGAGAGCTCCAAACTCTTTGTTTAGCCAGTGAATGACGCTATGCGTTTCGACTCGTAATGACTTCATGCATTATGAAAGTTTTCTCTCTTAAGTATGGCTTGCTTAACTCTAGGTCAGTTATACCTCCAGTTTATGTATATATATAATATTTATTTATAGCTTTCGTCTTTTACTTTTGTGATGTAAAATAAGATAGGAAGAAAATGTTTGCTTGTTTTAAGTTCAAATATTTTTTTTTTTTTTCAGGATGTATTCGAATAATTTGTACTGAAAATTAGATGTCGGCACATAATTTAAAATCTATTTATTTCGATTTCAAGATGCCTTTAAAATCATTAGAATTTAACAATATGAATTTAGCTCTTTAATTTGGGTTGTTATAATAGTCAGTTAAAATACATTTAAAAAACCTTAAGAATAATTATGTATTTTAATTAATTAAAATAACGGGGAGGGGGGGGGGGCGTAAATGCGACTCTTAGTTAGGTTAAATGCGGATCCCATTTTAAATTTATATCGTTTTCAGTTTTTAAAAATTTGCGTTTGAATATTTTGTGAACCAGTTTATTTGTGATATTATTGAAGATAGTTTTCTATTTTTATTTCTGAAATAATTAATACTTTTTAAATAAAATTGGCGTAATACTAAGACATCTGCGTTAATTTGATGAAAAACAGGATCAGGCATTGCAAATGCAGTACAAATTTAATTCTCAACTGAATTTTTACTACGTTTTTATTAGCTTGCTTTCTTGTTTGTTTGTTTGCTTGTCCAGTACAAATCTTGCAATCGATGTCTAACTAATTTCCCGAGTAGCTATACATTGGAAACTTTTAGAATAGCTCAGAACACGATGACAATGCATTATTTTAATACTTTTATCCACCTTTAAGCAAAATTTAATTTTTTTTCAGCAAATTGTGCTGTATGGAAAGTTTGTTCTGAAAAAATCCGCGTTATTTTATTTGTTTTGGCATGTCCCATATTTTCTATCTTCATTTTGACAGGTTTCGAATTTATGATTTATGACAGAAAATTTAAAAACTTAGTATATAAAAAGTTCTTTTTATCTTGCAATTTTAGTAACTCGTGTCAGAATCAAAACATCCAGACTTTTAACAAATTTGCTTGCAGTCTAATCTCAATTTTTCAATACAACATATTATTGCTACGAATCTTTGCAATTTATTTTACGACCAAAGTTGTTTGGTTAACGTTCATTTAAATTTAATTATTGAATATCTTGAAATAGCAAATTCAAAATTGCAGATTGATAAGGAAACCGATGTTGATTAATTTTCCATTGGTCATTATTTCATATAATCTTTTTGAGAAAATAATGCGGTCCTTATAATAATATTGAGAAAAAAAATTATTTTTTTTTATACTTAGAATACCTCGCTTTGATAATTTATATTATTTTATCTTTTTATTTAAATTTCTTTTTCTGGCAAGAAATATTTATCATTCGTTTTCTAGTTGCTTGGTTTTGTTGGCTATTATCGCCTTTTAATATCCTGTCTACAAACGAAATTCAAATATCTTTTTCTTTTTTTTAGAAAATTCAATGAAAAATATTATTTATTTATATTTTTATGTATTGTCGATTTTCGATTATAATTTACATCATTTTACCTAAAGACTAAAATAAAGTTAGGTTGGATGCACTGTGTGTTACTTTGGTAAACGTGTTTAAGATAAGGCAAGAGAAGAGGGCGTCGGGCGTCAACTCATTCAATTTTCTCGACTCTTTGACTAAATTACTTCTACATTTGGGCGTTGAAAGGAGACAATTTCACAAGATGGAAATCATCGTTTCGCGATGCCATCGCTCGGAAAATTTATCGTCGCCTGCTTTTTCGTCGGTTGGCTTTTTACGTCGCATGTAATATAGTTGACAGACATTTATGGAATTCAATCCACTATCTATGTTATAACGCCGAATATCTTCGCGCTGTATTCCGAGTCATTACTTACATACATCAGGGAACACATAAAACATCTGGTAGAGAGATGTATTATATGTCATTATACTATCTCACTTTATACTTACGTGTATGTACACTTAATTATATTTACCTTGGTTTGACAAATATTTTATCAATTTTCTTTGATGAATATCCAATGTGTGATTCGTTGGCTCCTTTAATAAAAAAAATAATATTCTTTTAGTCGGGTTTATTGGTCCTTTTCGGGCCTGAGAGAAATATACGAAATTTTGAAATTGAATACAATCAATTCCTAGAAATAATTTGACTAGTTGAACTCTTTAAAAAATCAAATATTAGTATTAAAATTATCATCAAGAAATATTTTATTAGTATTTAAAAATTATTCATTTGAAGGGTACACGGGAAAAAGGATGAGAGTCTATTTGTTGTATTTTGAGAAAAATGGAAAACAAAGTTTACAGACTCCTGGAAAAGCTATTAGTATTGTTATAATTAAAGACACATTTGGGTAGGTTTTAATAGTTTCTTTAAAATGAGGATTGTAGTACTGATAGTACACGCCTTGAGGTACAAGATGGTGTTCCTAACTCAATTTTGACAAAAATGTGACTCTCATCCTTTTTCCCGTGTACCCTTCATATGTATGCATGTATGTATGTATGTATGAATGTACGTATCAATGGGTATGTGTATATATGTGTAATGTGTATATTTATATGCATAAAAATATATAAAAAGAAAAAATTAAATAATAAAACAATAATATACATATGTAGTTATTAGTTACTAGTTATTGTTATTTAATTATGTATTATGATTTTTAAATAGTAATATTACTGAACACTAAAAAGAAATCCTACCACCTTGTAAAAACTATCAAAACACACTTATGTAGTTAGTCTTAAATGGCTGAACCACGCTCAAGCTTTTGCTTTTGCGACCAGTTACAGTTAAACAATTTGATGTAAATAATTGAAATTGTAATGTATAATGTACAAACAATTTCTTACAAACAATTTCTATGTATGATTTTTTGTTTCTAAATAAATAAATAAAAATTAAATAAATTAGGCGTAAGGTAAACATACGTTTACATGTTATAGAACATACCACCTTGGAAGCAATACGTAAGCAATAAAGGAAGTGATAGGTGGTGAGGAAGCTATATGTCACACAAATTGGCGGCTATTTTTAATTATTATATATATATATATATTTTTTTGCCTTTTTAACTGTTATTTAAATATAATGATTTTATTGATGTCGTATAAATTGTTATGTGAATCTAGTTCGAGGAGGTTTAACGCTGCGAGAAGCGCTTATTCTGGTTGAAACTGTACAAAAAACTGGAAGACTTACAGCTATAGACTTAGTGGAAATTAATCCGCACATTGGAACTGATCATCAGGTGAAGCTTACACTAGAAGCTGCGCTGCATATTATCAAGGCAGCGTTCGCACATTCAAGGAGTGGTAAAATAAGACACAAAGTCTATCCAGCAGCTTCATATAAACCACTGGAAGATTTTATTGAACAAAATAAATTTGAGGTAGCTTCTCTTCCTGGGCTAAAGAAAAAAAAGAAACCTCGAAATAAAACACAAATACTTAGCGAGGATCCTTTACTAGGTGGTTCTAAATCAAAACAACAGTTGGCAACAATAGAGAAAGGGCTCGAAATTAATAATTCTGAAAACTTAAACAAACAAACCTTGAAAAATAAATTAGTTAAAACACAATTAAATTCGGTTAAAGATGAAAAAGAGGAAAATAAAAAGAACCAAAAACAAAATACTAAAGACAAAGCTTTTGCTAAGGATACATTAAATAAGGGAGAAAGTTTAGACATAAGACATCCTGATAAGCAATGAGAATCTTATTAGATTTCCCAAAAAATAATTTCTTATTCTTTCCTGAAAAACATGTAACATTTTCATATTATATTATTGCAAGTAATTATAGAACATAAAACCAATTCACTATTTCATCGCAATAAGTATTCATTTTAATGCTAGTTTTTCTCCACTGTTTCTTATAAATTACCTATTGAGCATTCTTTATATCGAATATAAAACTATTATCTCTTTCCTCTCCTATGAAACAATTATCTAAGGTATTTCCTACAACCATTATGTATTCTAATTATTATACACGTGAAATAGGAAAAATATATTTTTTTTATCAAACCAGTTGTTTTCTTATTGAGACTCTTTAAAATTACTTATTAAATTTCTAATTCAAGCGTTCATTTTGTTTTACTTGAAATTAAGTACTCTTAAAAATAGTCAACAACTAATTTCAATAAAGATAAATAAAGAATTAATTGACCTTTTAGAAAAAATAAAAATGTGGTTTTATAGTGCTAAGTAGTGCTAAGACCTTTTACATCTCCATATGTTAAATAAATAAATTTAGAACTACAAGTTTTCATGACATTAATTAAAAAAAAAATTAATTTAAAATAAATCTAGAAATTAACTACAGTTTTATTNTTCCTATTACTTGTAAGCATTATTTAAGGTTCCTATTAATGTAGATAAAACGATTTTTTAATTTTAATGATGACAGGGGTCTAAAGGAAAAGCTCACTTTTGCACTATTTCGACTCCTCTTTTGGGTCATTTTAAAACTGAAAACCATATTTATTGTCAATAACTTCTGTAAATGTGCTTTATTTTGTAACATAATACGTACTTAAATTTATTTCTATGTATACAGTATACAGGTAAAATTGATATTTTAGAAACTTGGTTTATAATTGTGATCTATTCTTCAATACTTTTAAAATTATACCCCAGTAAAATAATAAAAATGTTCGCAATATTCCTGTTTTTGGGTAAATAAAGTTTTACTTGCATACCAAATTTCAAATCTCCAGCTACTATAGGTCGGGAGATATGCGACGTTCGGGTGACGAGCGGACTTATATCTGCTATATTAAAAAATGCTAGCAATTATTATTATTTATTAAAATAATAAATAAAACCTGTGCAATGGATAAAGATGTATTTTCTCCCTTTTGGAGATGAAATATCGCATGTACCTTGAGATTAAAGAGCTATAATTCTCCTCGCGATAATTATCTAATCGCGCTATTTAGAGGTATCCCCATGGCTACGCCTCGATAATTGAAAAGTATAATTCCCTCAGCTTCGCCTCGGGATTTAGGGACCGTGGATTTAGGAACCCCAACTTATTCGCTCAGGGAATAATGGCATACTTTACTCCCTAGGTGCATAATAGCTATATACTTACCTAGAGCAGTAAGGGTGTTATTGCAGGCCGAGGGCGAAGTTTGAAAGCACGAGTGCGTTTAACACCCGAGGCCTGTCATAGCGCTTACTGCTCGTGGTGCCTACACTATTTTATCGCCCTCCACGTGTAAACTAACTACAAAAACTATTTTTCCGTAATCTTCAAAAACAATAAATGCATTTTTATGTTAAATCATTACCAAAACAAACGGCAGTTATAAAAATATTGATTGTTTACAAATTGAACAGCTGACGCTGAGAACTACTAGCGCTATCTGCACGCCGCGGCCCGGCCAGGAAGAGGCCGCTTCTCGAACTACTAGCGGCCCTGTAATGGAAAAACCATACATTATTACCGGCCCCAGGGCTGTAATATGGATCATTACCGGCCGCTCAGGATAGGAATGTTTACAAGTGGAGGGCTATAAATATTTTAACACTTACACTATTTCAAGAAATCCCTAGATTTATATAAACCAATGCATCGTGGAGGTTAAGAAAAATAAAGTTATTTATTAATTGTTTAAAAATGTTACTGTCGAAAGAATGTCAAATTATCCCTGTACGCCAAAACCTCATATTGGATCGTTCCTTTTGATTACATTGTTTTGTACGTGCATCATTGAATGTCGCTTCTTTTGTATTGTTGAATGGATTCTCATTAAGGAGTTGGGTGAAAGAGGTGAAAGTTTATATAAGTCTTTATACATCTAGATAAAGATGTATTGACAGTAGAGGGCGTTGGTTTTAATCGTTCTTCATGCTATTGAATAAGGTGCCACCAACTTAATCATTAAGGATTCTATCTAGCTTTCAACTGAGCTGAAATATCAAGTTTTTTCCCACTGGTCTTTTCGTCTCTTTTTAAAATAGCCTACAAGTAAAATTTATCGCGGTTTTTTTGAGGGAAAGAGAAGGAGTTGAGAATAAATCTGAGGCGGGTTGGTGACAGGGACCATGGGCCCTGGGGCCCAGGGGCTATAGAAACTTGAACCATTATTCCTTCTTCGTGAATTATGTCTTAAAATGAACAACTAACCTCCACCCTCTTTACCACCCTAGCCAACCAATTCTCTTTTTACAACTCGACCGAACTCTTGTGAAATAACCCCCGCGAAATTAACCCGCTTTTGGTTGGATTTAGGTTAGGAAGGAGGGGGAATCGAAATTGATTTATTGCTCATCTTGGGATTTTTATTTCTATTTTATATATTTTTTTAATATTTATTTTATCGCTTGAGTTCTTTTTAACCTCTGAATTAGAAATCAGCTGATTCTATCAATTTTTTGAAAATTGATTTGGTTTTTCATTTAAATAAATATTCTTTTCTTATGTACACTAAAACAATACACCTACTTATGTTGAAATTATTAGAGACTAATAATTCAATTATATCATTAAAGGTAAAAATAGTATTTATATTTTTATCTACGATTGATACGTAATATAAACATTACATCTCTGTTTAGATTCGTAGAAAGTGATTCTTTACACACCTGTATTAATTGCGCATGCGTGTCACATTCTTTTGAACAATTCCTCTTTTTTCCACTCTAGTGACGTAAAGAAGAAGAATTCCTCTTTTTTCCACTCTAGTGACGTAAAGAAGAAGAATTATCAACTTTACACACGATTAGCGAGTTTGTTTACATTTAACATAACTAATTTGATGTTTATTTAATAAAAGTAACTGTTTGTATCGAGTTTTTTTGTGAAAATCAATGAGTGATTTAAGTGATTATGAAGAATATGAGGAGAATAATACGCCTTCCGAAATAATTAATTCGGCACAAAATACAACTAACGAATTGATGTCATCTTTATCAAAAGAGAAATACTGAAATACGAGCTTACATACAGGAAGTTTATTATTTTTTTCTGCATTTATTATTAAAATCTAACAATCGTAGATAAAGTACGGTACGCAACTCGTGCGAAAACGGCATTTTGCATTGCTCGTGTGGCTTTTACTACCCTCGCTATCGTTCGGGTGTAAACTCCACACTCGCATGCAAAATGCTACTTTCCACCGACGCGTAATGTACTATTACTTCCGATCTTACCGTAGCGTAGGTAATGGTGTGATCGTTCGGAAGAACAAAAATATTTTATGTCTCCGATTTCAAAAATTCTAAGACAGAAATCCGTTCTAAGACATCAGGGAATTTTTTCGGTTATGTGCCTGCCTGTCGTCTGTCGCTAAATTTTTGCGAACCAACGCATCTTGAAAAAACTACTCGTCCGATTTACCATGTAAAATTTAATAAAAATTTAAGATGGTAGATCATAATTAGCCTATTGTTAGTTTGCCATATAAGTTTCAATCTCATTTTTATTGAATTTGGATGGTTTTGTCAAAAGTAGCTTGCAGATAGCCCCACGTTAATTTCTACCGCCTGTGCTCTTTAAATTGTGCTAATTTGATATTTGAGTTCATGTATAATATCAAAACAATTCGGGGAAAAATCAAATAAATTTGGCTTTAATAGTCGTGAAAATATAAAATTATAATAACTAAGTAAGCTAACGATCCTAATTGTCGAATTATTTGCTAAGAAAATAGGTTTTTAGGACATCTTAGGAAATATTTCATTCTTATCATTTAAGCGTGTTCATTAACTTATCAATTTCTCCTTAATTCCGCTTAATTTCTGCAAATCCACTTAACTTTCTTTTTGTTAAATAAGGTATCCAGTATGTTTCTGATAAGGATACATATATAAATTTCCTTTCCCATGCAAATACAAGTCATGCTTTAATACTTTTATCTAGCTCAGCTCGTGGTGCCTACACTATTTTATCGCCCTCCACGTGTAAACTAACTACAAAAACTATTTTTCCGTAATATAGTTTTTCCTATTACTTGTAAGCATTATTTAAGGTTCCTATTAATGTAGATAAAACGATTTTTTAATTTTAATGATGATAGGGGTCTAAAGGAAAAGCTCACTTTTGCACTATTTCGACTCCTCTTTTGGGTCATTTTAAAACTGAAAACCATATTTATTGTCAATAACTTCTGTAAATGTGCTTTATTTTGTAACATAATACGTACTTAAATTTATTTCTATGTATACAGTATACAGGTAAAATTGATATTTTAGAAACTTGGTTTATAATTGTGATCTATTCTTCAATACTTTTAAAATTATACCCCAGTAAAATAATAAAAATGTTCGCAATATTCCTGTTTTTGGGTAAATAAAGTTTTACTTGCATACCAAATTTCAAATCTCCAGCTACTATAGGTCGGGAGATATGCGACGTTCGGGTGACGAGCGGACTTATATCTGCTATATTAAAAAATGCTAGCAATTATTATTATTTATTAAAATAATAAATAAAACCTGTGCAATGGATAAAGATGTATTTTCTCCCTTTTGGAGATGAAATATCGCATGTACCTTGAGATTAAAGAGCTATAATTCTCCTCGCGATAATTATCTAATCGCGCTATTTAGAGGTATCCCCATGGCTACGCCTCGATAATTGAAAAGTATAATTCCCTCAGCTTCGCCTCGGGATTTAGGGACCGTGGATTTAGGAACCCCAACTTATTCGCTCAGGGAATAATGGCATACTTTACTCCCTAGGTGCATAATAGCTATATACTTACCTAGAGCAGTAAGGGTGTTATTGCAGGCCGAGGGCGAAGTTTGAAAGCACGAGTGCGTTTAACACCCGAGGNCCCCCTTTGAAAATTGTATTTATAAATATAATGGAATTGTTGGGTTATTCTAAGAATTAACATCAATCATTAGTAAAATAAGTGTCAAGTCATGAATTTAATGTTAATGTCATGCTTTAAATTTACTTCTGTGCAGTAGAATTAATTTATTTTTTAAAAAAATATAAAGTTTTTAAAGCATGCTGACAGATATAACCGATAATAATCCCAAGTCTGGAGTTGTGATAAATTATGAAATGGAAACTAAAGCTACTTTTAAATATACTGTAGAGGTTAAATCTAGCCCGAGATGTAATCAATTGTAGAGTCTAACGGTGAACCCCTTAAATTTAGTCTCTGAACTCCAGTTTTGATACGAGATATACCACCCTCGGCATAAGGGTTTTGAGAAGTATCTACAAAACCCTAAAAATGTAACCCCACTGAGCATTGATGTAAACAACCTCACTTTTAATTCCACGTCGGCTTACATTCGTCAATAGGACGCGCCCAAGGTGTATGAGCCACACTTATTGGCAAACTTAATTTATTTATTGCACTTTTATCTTCTTTAAAACCTATTATCTAAAGTTAAACTGGATGGTTTGTTCTAATACATATTTATTATATCTGTCTGTACACATTTGATTAAATAAAAATAAGTGTGGTGCCACTGGGAATCAAAACACGTGAAACTTGAACCACATTTTTTTTTCTCATGGCTTCTTTTCTCAATAAGCTCGTAAGGAAGATATGATAATAATAAGCTCGCGAGAAAGATGTGTCATTAATAAACTTGTGAGGAAGAGGAAGATGTGGCATTAATAAAAGCACGTGAGAAATATGTGCTATTAATAAGCACGTGAGAGAGATGTGCTTATTAAGCTCGTGAGGAAGATGTGCTTATATTATACTCGTTAGGAAGATGTGTCATTAATAAGCTCGTGGGGAAGATGTGGCATTAATAAGCTCGTGTGAAAGATGTGCTATTAATAAGCTCGTGAGGAATATGTGCCATTAATAAGCTCGTGAGGAAGATGTGCTAAAAATAAGCTCGTAAAGAAGATATGCTAATAATAAGCTCGTAAGGAAGATATGTCAGTAATAAACATGTGAGAAAGATTTGCCATTAATAAGCTCGTGAGGAGAATGTGCCATTAATAAGCTCGTGAGGAGAATGTGCCATTAATAAGCTCGTGAGGAAGATGTGACATTAATAAGCTTGTGAGGAGGATGTGAAATTAATAAGCTCGTGAGAAAGTTGTGGCTTTAATAAGCTCGTGAGAAAGATATAGCATTAATAAGCTTGTGAGGAAGATTTGCATTAATCAGCTCTCGAGGAAGATGTGGCAATAATAAGCTCGTAAGGAAGATGTGAGAGACTATTTCTTGTATTTGCTGATCTGTCTTTTTACTGTATCGAACTATTTTATAAATCTATGACGATTGTTTTTTTTGTTTTTTTTTTATGAATATTATTTGCGGTATTATTATTATTACGTACTGCGGTTTTTATCAAAGTCGATAATCCTGCTGTCCTAGAAGCTACTGTTCTAGCATATTAATCAGACTCCGTATTTTTTATTTTTATTTTTTGNACCGATAATAATCCCAAGTCTGGAGTTGTGATAAATTATGAAATGGAAACTAAAGCTACTTTTAAATATACTGTAGAGGTTAAATCTAGCCCGAGATGTAATCAATTGTAGAGTCTAACGGTGAACCCCTTAAATTTAGTCTCTGAACTCCAGTTTTGATACGAGATATACCTATTACCAGATTTAATAGTGCTACAACAAGAACTAACTACCGTTCTACTGAACCTGGTGTATAATATCAAATTATATCGTTTCCCATTCTTAGGTAGTTAAGGGAAATAACCGAAACTTAGAATCAGTTCTGTTATTTAATAACTTTCTTTAGAATAATCACAAAGGTAAGTAGTAGTTTCTGTTATTTATTTTAGCTACTCAACATTTTTCGATTTGATTATGACTATTTGACTCATGAAAGAATTCCGTGTGAAAAATAAATAAATTAGAAATACTTTTTTTTTTTTTTAAATTGGAATATTTTAAAATGATTTTAACCTTTTTACTAAATGGTATTTTAAAGTATTGTGATAAAGAAAAATATGTGAGAGACTATCACGCATTAGAAATCAAAACTTGAGTTTTAAACACAGTAGAGTTTTATGCATTGCTTTCTTTGCATTTTTTGACTATTACATTATTTCAGGATTAAGATATGGTTATGTGTAATTTAGATGAAAGATTATATATTTTCATAACATTTTAGCAAGTTATGAAGAAGAAACACAAAAACAACATTTATATATTATATAATTATGATGTATATAATATTACGCTTATATAGCAATTCTGTGTAGAGAAATATCATCTACTTCCGTGGTACAATGTTTAACACTTATGCTTACTGAATCAGAGGTCGGTGGATCGAGACTCGTCCAAGTTAAATTTTTTACAGGTAATTCAACTACCGGCTTAAGTCGGCAGTTCGTCGTACTCGAATTCGTTGGACAGCGTTACGGCCCCAGTGTTTGCGCGCAATATATTTTTAAAATATAGAATTAGAATTTTAGAACGGAAAATAACTAAACTTCATCTATTCAGTCAGACAAACTACTTTTTACTTTCCTTTTTTTTAGTGAAACCAACACCGTCACCGCTATGAAGTGTAAAGCGTTTTTTTAATCCTCTTTAACTATCAACTCATCATAATTAACTTTTTTTCAATATTCAATACATATTTATTTTAAGACGCTCGCTTCAATGTTAAATAATACCAGCCCATAAAAACCAAGTTTTTATTATAAATCCTTTATATTTTTGCAATAGTTCTGAAGGGAAACAAGAACTAACTACCGTTCTACTGAACCTGGTGTATAATATCAAATTATATCGTTTCCCATTCTTAGGTAGTTGAGGGAAATAACCGAAACTTAGAATCAGTTCTGTTATTTAATAACTTTACTTTAGAATAATCACAAAGGTTAAGTAGTAGTTTCTGTTATTTATTTTAGCTACTCAACATTTTTCGATTTGATTATGACTATTTGACTCATGAAAGAATTCCGTGTGAAAAATAAATAAATTAGAAATACTTTTTTTTTTTTTTAAATTGGAATATTTTAAAATGATTTTAACCTTTTTACTAAATGGTATTTTAAAGTATTGTGATAAAGAAAAATATGTGAGAGACTATCACGCATTAGAAATCAAAACTTGAGTTTTAAACACAGTAGAGTTTTATGCATTGCTTTCTTTGCATTTTTTGACTATTACATTATTTCAGGATTAAGATATGGTTATGTGTAATTTAGATGAAAGATTATATATTTTCATAACATTTTAGCAAGTTATGAAGAAGAAACACAAAAACAACATTTATATATTATATAATTATGATGTATATAATATTACGCTTATATAGCAATTCTGTGTAGAGAAATATCATCTACTTCCGTGGTACAATGTTTAACACTTATGCTTACTGAATCAGAGGTCGGTGGATCGAGACTCGTCCAAGTTAAATTTTTTACAGGTAATTCAACTACCGGCTTAAGTCGGCAGTTCGTCGTACTCGAATTCGNAGAAAATTTAAAAAAAAAAAACAGATGAATGTAATTTAATTCTATTTACGCCTTGCAAGTAAAACTTACGTCTTGCAAGTAAAACTAAATATCTCATACTACTACAATATGTAAGTATGGTTTCCATAATGCTCTTAGTAAAGAGGAAGGGACACAATATTGTACTGAACAGGTAGACTCAGGGCTAATTTACACTTCCCAGTACACTTTGTGTACACCTGTGTTTGTACTGTGCGTGTAAAGAAGTAAAAATATTTCTTTGGTACGTGTCTACTATAGCGCGTAAGATACTTTGTGTATTCACCTGCTCCCTTTCCTATTTACGTTTCACGTTGTGTAAAAAATCTCAAATAAATATGGGCCCATAGTTTTTTGTTTTATTTGAACTTTTTAGTAGAGATTAGTTCGTGTTTACGTGTGAACAGTACATGTCTCGTTGATTTTTTTTTTTTTTATAAAATATTGTATTCCTAGTTATTTATTTAAGATCCATCTACTTTATATTTCATGAGTATTATTTTTTGGTTTTCATTTTCATTGGCCTCTTACCAATGCCTAGAACAAAGTTTGTTGGACAACGCAACGCTTGTCATTGGATGGCGTGCAACGCTTGTCCAACAAACGATGGCGTGCAACGCTTGTCCAACAAACGATGGCGTGCAACGCTTGTCCAACAAACGATGGCGTGCAACGCTTGTCCAACAAACGATGGCGTGCAACGCTTGTCCAACAAACGATGGCGTGCAACGCTTGTCCAACAAACGATGGCGTGCAACGCTTGTCCAACAAACGATGGCGTGCAACGCTTGTCCAACAAACGATGGCGTGCAACGCTTGTCCAACAAACGATGGCGTGCAACGCTTGTCCAACAAACGATGGCGTGCAACGCTTGTCCAACAAACGATGGCGTGCAACGNGTTGTGCGTGAACGCTTGGGCGGATAACGTTGTCCAACGAACTTAGCCTGGGCATTGGTAAAATGAACATGTGTACCAAATTTCAATTAACTCGGTGAACTTTTACACAAGTTATTGTCATCAGTAGATTTCGTGACGGTTTTGCGTGACGGTGATTTTGTGATGGTGATTTTTTGACGGTGATTTTGTGACGGTGATTTTGTTCTTTTTTTTCGGATTCACTCCCGGGATCCAGAACGTGCCATAAGGAACTTCGTTCCAAAAACCCTTTTTAAAAAAAACTTTGTTAAAAGTTTTTAACAATATCTTAGGTTCTAATGTATCGATTTTGATAAAACTTCATTTAAACCATCTAATGAACTATTGAAACATGCATGTAAAATATCAACCTTGGTTGGCCAAGGTGTTGATCGAAAACCTTACTATTGTGATGATCTACTCACACATCTTTTTGGTTGGCTGTGATCTACTCGCGCATCTTTTTGGTTGGCTGTGATCTACTCGCGCATCTTTTTGGTTGGCTGTGATCTACTCCCGCATCTTTTTGGTTGGCTGTGATCTACTCGCACATCTTTTTGGTTGGTCATGTTTATTTGAGTTGGAATAAAAATGTCTCTCCACGTAAAAAATGTTTAATAAATTCAGAGCAGCTTTATCTGTATTCTTTTATTTATTTAAATGTTTCGCAAGATGTATATGACATTAAAAATGCTAGTGCATCATTTTGGTTAGTCATGAACTTACTGGTGCATCATTATATAAAATTTCCTTTTTTTATAACCGCAAGTTTGAATATTCTTTAGTACATAGGTAAGGTCTTTCTTTTGAAAGTCAAAATGAAGCTAGAAGAGAAATATTAAGGTATAAAATGGTTTAGCGTTTCAAAGCTTTTGCCTTTAAGTTTAAAGTTATTGCTTTGAAGACATGCCAGGATCCTTATTGCCTTTTATTCAATGAATATCCGATATCCTTCGGACTTGTGCCGATAAAACATCTCTCCGTTTCCTTTATATCTCATGTTCAACTTTCCATCTTATTGAATTAACGTCCGCGTCCTATAATGGACGTTCCTTAAATTTAAAATTTTATTGCAAATGCAATCTGTCAGAAAGGTGAGCCAGGCGCTCTGTTATTTCATAAATTCTTCGGTTTTATTATGCGATTTATAAGTTAAGTTTTATTTTTTTTTTCTCTTTTAAGAGTAAGAAATCGTACATTTAGATTATATTTTAAATTTAAATTATAGATAATTATTTGTTATTTAAATTGATTTTACTTAAAAAAAATAAATAAATAAAAACAAGCTTTTATTCGTTTTCTTCTTAGCGTGCTTAAAAAATAACTAGTCCGCCATCTTGGGCTGTCCGCAATATTGAATTTAGAATGACGTCACTTAGCTAACCATAAGTCATCGTCATGCATTGTCATCCAAACTAAATATGTATGCAACATTTAAATTCAATTGGTTGAGGATAACTGCTTTAAAATTCAGTTGAAAAGATTTGACCCGAACGTACATACAAACATCAAACATTGCGAGTTAAATGAAAGCTTATAAAATAACTAGTCCGCCATCTTGTGCTGTCCGCCATATTTGGATTGAATGACCTCACTTAGCTAACCATGCATTGTCATCTAAACGTTTTCGAGAATTTTGCAACAACAAAAAAAAGAAAACATGTAGGTATAGCATCAGGAAAAGTGTCATATGACAGGGCCAGAACATGTTATCATATTCAATGTTTATTGAAGAAAAACGAGACCACACGATAAAGCAAATGAATCGGTTTTTTCACCAACCCTTATAAACAACTGATAAGAGAAAAAAAAAACAAACAATAAAACTTTCTGAAAGCATCATATTCTAATAATTCGAATAAAAGAAAAAGAAAATTTAAAAAAAAAAAACAGATGAATGTAAATTTAATTCTATTCTTTTTTACAAAAAATGTTTGTCATAGTGTCCAGTCTGGAGAAAGAATTAACCTTATATCGCGCTCCCATAAAAATAATTAAGGTCATAAATTCAAACGAGATTTAAATGTTTATAAAAGAGAAAACCCCATTAGAAAATTTAATATTAATCGTAAATAATGTAAGGTAAAAAAATATTTGTATTAACGTCAGAAATTACCTAAAAATAAATTTACTTAATACAAGTAAAAGTAGAGGATTATAAAAACAGTAGTTGATTTGGGTCATAAATTCAAAAGGGGTAAACCGATATAAATTAGAGTAATGTTAAAATATTCAAATTTTTATAGGGCCGATGTTTAAATATTTGAATGAAGATTGAAATCTTAACGTTAGAAAAATAAGCCCCAAGTTAATGTAGCTCGGCCAAGTGTAAAGAAAGACCCAGAATCAATGTCTTCCAACCAAGCCACGGCCAATAGGCTAATATTTCACTCCAAAACACACCGCCTACCTATTTACCATTGTAATGGCAAAACTTAATAATTGTTTAAGGTAGAAAGAACATTAATATAATATATTACATAAATGTTCTTATTATATATTTAGGTAGGTATATATGTTAGAGTATATTATAGAAGCGTAGTATTTGAGAATTTTAGGTATAAACGTTCAAAAATTGTGGTTTTTTAAATGTTTTTTGCAAATATCTCGTAAACGAAGCATACAAGAAACCATATTTATAGGAACTTTTTTTGTTTAATATAGGTATTATATGTTATTTGAGAATTTTAGGTATAACTTAACGTCCAAAAAGTGTGTTTTTCAATGTTTTTTGCGAATGTCTCGTTAACAAAGCATTTACGGAACCATATTTATAGAAACTTTTTTTGTTCAGCGTCTAATTTCCTATTGGAATCCTCAAGTGCTGCGGTTTCATTCTGGGAAACTATTTTTGCATTTGTAGAAGAATTCTGTAAATTGTCGAAGATCCTCTTCGAATAATAAATAAATAAATAATTGATTGTGGTTCAAACAGAATTGCTTATCACAACGTCAATAGGGTAACATTAAATCTATCATATTTCAAAAACTAGTCCGTTGATCTTAAACTTTAATTATACCATCAAAAAGCTTATGAAAAGCAGAAGTTTTTCCTGAATTCGCCACTTTTCTAACATCCCTCAATTAATAGTAAAATACTCATGGAATTTCATGGTAAATGTAACAGGACTTAAAAGATAAGGACTTAAATGAAAAGCATGCTCCTTGAAATTGTTCCTTAGCCTAAGTTCTCTGTCATTTAGTTTTTGAGATATGCATTTTTTTTTTGGAAAGTTTCGTGAAACACTGAAAAAAAAAAAAAATAATTCGATATTTTGAGAAATATTGAGAAATGGGCACTTTTTGTTACTCGTCATTTTTTGTTGAATTTGACCCATAGAATCCGCCAGTTTCTTTATGCCATTTTATTGCGGGTCACCCTGTGTATTCTATACGTCAATACTTATTATACGGTGGTTAATATTAATTAGTTTACATGGTTTACCCAATTAGTCTCGTAAATAAACACCTTACTCATGGGTTGTATGCATTATAATATGTTCTGAATCTTCTTCTAGGGGCTCTCTCTATACGTGAATAAATACTTACTGAGGGCCGTATATTATATACGTTTAAAAATAAAAGTAAAATGTTCTATGCAAATAAACATAAATTGTTATTATTATTATTATGTATACTAAACTCCAGAGTCTAAACTCTAGAGTCCAAAAAAGTGGTTTTTAAAAAATTTCTGTCTGACGTTCATATTTATTTACTTAAAATGATACAAATAAAGAAATTATACGGTTTGCTATATTTTGTGTTAATCTTTTACTTTTACGTTTTAAAATAAACGAATAGATTAGTATAAAGATAACTCTTGAATTACCTGGAGGTAATTAAAAGTACGGGATTTAGTTACGTTTGACCTTTGCAATAAACTGGAAGCTTTACATAACTTATAATTACATTATTCTGCTCAATGCTTTCCAATCAAACGCTGATTTTCTGGGGATTATTATTGAACTTTTTAGATAAATAAACGACAGTCACTTCTTTTTGTAATATATATATATATA
>KZ651191.1:610900-625006 GCA_001010745.2 Gerris buenoi
AAAAATACAACTAACGAATTGATGTCATCTTTATCAAAAGAGAAATACGAGCTTACATACAGGAAGTTTATTATTTTTTTCTGCATTTATTATTAAAATCTAACAATCGTAGATAAAGTACGGTACGCAACTCGTGCGAAAACGGCATTTTGCATTGCTCGTGTGGTTTTTACTACCCTCGCTGTCGCTCGGGTGTAAACTCCACACTCGCATGCAAAATGCTACTTTCCACACTCGACGCGTAATGTACTATTATAAAAATACTAAAGGAACAGAAATAAGTTTATTCTTCTAACACTCTAAACTCTAAAACACTCCGCGCACAAGGAATAAATTGAACGAGCGTAGCGAGTTCTTCGTGTCAGAGACTTGGGCTTTGAAAAGTTTGTCTGTTAAAGTAATGATATCTAGCATAAAAAATTGATTGACTAATGAAATTTGGCACACGGGTGAATCTGTATAGGTTGTTAAAATTTTAAACTCAATATTTTCAAGATGGCGGCCAATATGGTGCACAACTAAACAAAATGGGTTTTAGTCAGTATGACATGTTATACATCGTTTTGAAGGTCGTTATGAGTTGGAAGAGGCAATATAACTATCATTACAAAATATCAATTGTTTTCTGGCAGTTTGAAAAACAAATATTGCTGAAATGTGGCTTTGAAAAATAGGTAATGCTTATGCTTATATAACGTATAACATACTCTTTTTTTAAGAAGATTAAGAAGTCGGAAGATTTTCCTCCGTAAAATATTTTTTGGTAGCCTTATTAAAATCAAATTTAGCCAATATAAGAGAAAAAATTACTTTTTTTTTTAACTTCGCTAGTTCTTTATTCACTGCTGTATTAGATACTAGTCTTTAACCATTTATATTATTTCTTTTATGATCATTAGTATACTACTTCTACGATTACAGTTTCAAACCCGATTCTACGTGTGTGAAAGTTTTTAAAACGTGAATTTTGTCGAGGTAAAACTGTGATAAAGGACCAGATGTTTTTATCCGAGGTTGCAACATTGGGATGTGGAAGAGCCAGTGAGGTCACATTATTGCAGTCCTTTGCCTCTCCAACTGTTTTCCATCGTTAGCATTCTTCTTCCTTTTTTTTTTTTTTTTTTTTTTTTTTTTTTTTTTTTTTTTTCATCTGATTAAAAAAATGTAAAAACGGTTGTTACTCGTGAGCTCGTTTAGGTTTAACTCTAAAATACACGGTGACAAAAATTGAAATACACATTTCTGCTTTTTTACAATCCTCTTTTTTTTGTTTATTATTTATTTTCTAGCTATGCAAGATAACTTTTTCAAAGGTAACGTAAAATTAGGTTTTTTCTTTTTTTTTGTAAAAAATAGTTATTAACGCAACAAGGGAGAGAAGTATGTTTGCCTGCTCGAGGTTAGGTTTTCTCCTGAGGCTCCGCCGAAGGAGAAAACTTCCTTAGCTCCCGAGGCTTGCCGAGGGAGATAACTATAGTATTAGCTCTCGAGGCTTGCCGAGGGAGATAATACCGAGAGCAGAAATACTTCGATCCATGTTGCGTATTTGCATTTTATCTACGACTAGTGCACCATGGGTTATAGCTATTAAGTTTGTAAATATAAAAGTTTTACCTACAAATTCACGTAATTTAAACACCTTAAACTGATATTTAGTTACTTGATATATTAAAATAATAATTTTATACTAAATTTATACATTTTTAATTTAATTACGTTTAGTTTTTTTTTTAATTTAAAGACATTGTATGATAACCTAAAGTAACCTTCCCGAAAAATTAGTAAACAAAACAGTTAAAAAAAATTCCTACAACATAATACTTAAAATTTACCTAAAAAAATACCTTTTACGTTGGTATGATTGTTTTTTACTCTCAAGGGAGGGAAGTAACACTTCCCGCCCTGTTATTAGCAATGTAAAGTCTACTTACGATGCAAGTCGTAGATAAATATTATTAAAACTCAAGCTGTGTGGTATTTGAACGCCCATGGCGCCCGAAAGGATGAGCAAAAATCTTTACAAGCTTCCTCGATTTTGGGCTCAATTTATTCCCTCACCGTGGTATATCGATGGCGTATCATTTTTCTTCTTTGACTTTAAGCTTACAGTATATTCACTTAGGATTTATTAAATTCCAAACAATAAGGATTTTGTCTTATGGTAACCTGATAATATTCAGGTTTTGAAACCTCATCTCTTGGGGTAAGACCGGGTACTACAATTTTATCCGGTTGTACCTAGATTTATCCCTTATTTTTGTTAGTCTATTGAATTATAAGACTATTATTNAATGGCGTCACTTTGTTTTGGTTTTTAGCATTTGATATAACAACATAACCTGATGAATTATATCAACAACAATTTCGAGTTGCTATTTATCAAACCTTATATGTATATCAATTTCTCCTTATATAACAACAGACAAAAGTTACAGATTCACTTGACAGGTTGCGCGCGCATCTTCATATCAACTTTTTGATATATAACGACATGAAAAGGGAGGTTTCAAAGTTACAGAATCGCCCTCCTGTTCCACAAAAAAATATAACATGGCAACACCGATTTTCCCTTTTTATAACCTCAAAACTACCTCCACACTTGTTGTTTCCCGCCTTCGATTGTGCATTGTGCCAACTCTAATATTATAGACTGTAGGTTCGTTGGCTTCCGCGGGTAGACTCGTAAACAGCTTGGTTTTCCGGTAAAATCCACGTCACGAAGTGAAGTCCGTCGTTTCGCTTCCACTTCTGGAAGCATTTTCAAGGGGGTGGTGTATCGTAAGTAATGGTGTAAGCTGTTTATTACACATGTATACTGCTTTTCTCCACTTTATGGAAAATCATTAAAATGCGGATTTAATGTCCAAAAACATTTTCATAATTCAACGTTTTTTCCATGAAATGGAAAAAACATCAAGAGAAAACTAGTATTCCCCCCCCCCTTATAACCCACAAAATGGTGTGTGACATTCAGCAACTTTTGAGGATAAAAGTAGAATATTTGTTGTGTTAAAGATTTGCTGTAGGAAAGATTCTGAGAGGATTAAACTTGCCTTACAGATTGTGTGTTAAAGGTTTTAGCGTGCAGCAGGCTTTGCTGCTACGCTTGTTATATTGTCAGTTTACCACCTGACTTTTCTCTTCGCTACCAAGTCTCTTATCACTTCATCAATTTATCAAATAAAAACAAAAAGTTTTCACTCGCCCCCTCTTTAACTCACTCTTAGGTACATGTGTGTGTGTGAAAACTTTCAAATCTAATTTTTAGTTGATCCTTATCAAGTTCCTCTGACACAGCAAGAGGTAAAACAAATAATTTAAAAGTCACTATTCAAGATAATTATCACATTTTTAGAAGGGTTGAATTGTTTTGAATGTTTAATAACGTTCTTGACAATGTTTACTCCTTTTTTATTGAATAAAAATGAAATACATAGATAGATTTTTTTTTTTGTACTAAATCGATTACGGATCATTCTATACTATATTCATTGTTAGACAGGTAAGATTCAACTAAATGAATTAGGTTATTAGGTTGAGTGTCGAACTTTTTTAAAATAATTAAAGCAATTATTTTGGCCAAGATTTGGCCTTCTCCCGAATGATTATCTTATATATATATATATATATATATATATATGTATATGAGATATATACGTAAGTTTAATCTCTTGGAAAATGATTGATTTATAGTTCTTGCAGTATTTATTTTGTAGCATAAAATATTTAAACGATTTTAATTAAATTGAAGTTACTACATATCTCGAGGCTAAATTAATTATTAAACTCTTAAGTTTTGTATATTTGTCGATTAAACAGACTAGACTTCGATTTATTGTTGGTAAATAAATCAGAGAAGGAAATAATCCTGCCAAATATGTATTTCTGAAAGCATTATGACATTGAAAATCTAATAGTTGCTTTGAGGTAACTCTAAAATGCTCAACTTAGGGTAAAAATGTTTTAAATAAATTCCCTCTTCTTTAAATTAAAGGATAGTACATTGCGCGTCTAGTACGGAAAGTAGCATTTTGCATGCGAGTGTAGTAAAACCACACGAGCAAAGCAAAATGCAGTGTTCGCACGAGTTGCTTACCGTACTTTATTTACGATTGTTTGATTTTAATAATAAATACAGAATAAAAATCGATAAACTTCCTGTATGTATTTATCTTTTAATAAAGATGACATTAATTTATTAGTTGTATTTGGTGCCGAATTAATTATTTCGGCTGGAGTATTATTCTCCTCATTTTCGTCATAATCACTTAAATCACTTATAGTTTTTCACTAAAAACTTTTAATAGTTAAATTAAACAAATACCAAATTAGTTTTGTTTAATGCAAACAAACTTTCAAATCGTGCGTTAAGGTGAAGAATCCTTATTTTTTTCCGCACTAGGGCGGTGCAAACAATCACTTTCTTTACACAACTACAAAAAAATTAACTTTCTTCGCATCTAAAAAGCGATATTTTTTTTATTTATTTTAAAAGGAATTTCGGTCACACAAAAAACATGAAAAATGTGACTCTTTTAAATATGAAATATCGTGCCAGGAAGTTAGGATTTACTAGGGAGTCGTTAGGTTTTTATTAATAGTAAAATATTTCGACGATAGGCTGGCAGAAGTTTTAATAAACGGCATGTGATATAAAAGGAGGTAGATTGATGTTCACTTGTATTCATTGTAGTACTATAATTCGCCGATAGAAGTTCTAAAATTTGATATAAAATTATATCAGAGCTCTCAGCAGACTAAATCATAAACTGAATAGATTAATGTTTTATAATTTTGCACCTTAAGATCCATCTACTATATAAATTAGAAATATTTATGAACTACAGTCTATAAGATTAGAGTTGGCACAATCAAAAGGCGGGAAAATTTTGAGGGAAACGATTGTATTGGTCCCCCATGTTGAATGCAACTTCAGAAAAAAAACTCTCTACTCTACCCCTGGAGGGCGATTCTGTAACTTTTTTTATATATATCCACAGTGACTTTATATATCAAACCTCGCTATATATCAAGGTGTTGTTATATAATGTAGTGAATCTGTAAAGTGATGCCAGNGGAAAATCAACTTTTTCCGCCATCTTGAACCCAGTTTGCTGAGTCAGCAAAATTTAAAAAAAAATCGTAATAAATCGAGTTGAAATTTGGCACGAATATACCTCTCTGTATGACAAACAAGCCTACAAAATTTCATTTAGATATTGGCCGCCATTTTGAAGTTATCAATTTTTGAATTTTTAAACTTTGACGGTTAATGATACCGAAAGTATAAATGGAATTTTGAGATATAGCATATCGTTGGAACCGGAAAAAATTAGGGAACTAATATGATAAACCCCCATGAAATTCCATTAATTAGTTTAAAAGTTATAAGCAAATGTATTTATTTTATTAGTGCTATGATTTTGATGACGTCAAAGTTTGTTTACATCTGTCAAAATACCGCCAAATTCAAATAATTAAATAAAATATAGGTATTAAAAATTAGGGTTTTTTTTAAGAATGATAATAAATCAGTTAGTTTAGAACGGTCACCCATCCGAGTACTGACCACGTCCAACGCTAATGCTTCCTCCTGCTGCGAAGCAGCAGGAGAGGTCACGTCAGTGGCCTCTGAAGTGAGGAAAAGTTCCGAGGTACCACGTACCCGATTTTTTTTTTTTTTTTTTAATTTGCCTCTTTATGGTTATCATGCTTCCGAGCTTGCCGAAGGTAACGGAAGCATTGTGTTCACTTTTGAGAACGAAAAAGTGTTATGTCTCTGATTTTAAAAAAGACAGAAATCCGTTTCAGACACCAGGAAACAATTTTGGTTCTGTGTCTGTCTGTCGGTCTGTGTGTCCGCGAATCCTGAAACATCTGACGATAACGTGAGTAAATGTCAACCGAATTTGATGAAATGTGGTAGACATGTTCATTATACCGCCAAGGACGTGTTCGTTGGACAACGTTATCCGTCCAAGCGTTCACGCTCAACGTTCGCGTAAACGTAAACTTCAAATTTAAATTTGGAATTTTTGGTCGGGAAACAAATCAAACTTCATCTATTCAATTAGAAAAACATTTTTTTCGAATACAATTTTTTAGTAAAACCAACAGCGACACCGCTATGAAGTGTTAAGTATCGCTAAAACTATTAATAGTTTTTTTTATAATAAACAATATAACAATAAAGTAATATAACATATGTAAAGTACATGATAAGATGCGAGGAAGCTATGTGCCACACTAATTTGCAGTCTATTTTTTTTATATATTAAAAAAAACTTTTTTTTATATTATTAATAAAGTTATATTTCGCCCTTCGCAACACGGGTTTTCAGGCTACAACTATAACATTTTAACATATTATTACTAACTACCGTATAATATTTGTTTGCTGTAAGGATCACTTGCCCTAAAAGCTTCTAAGTTACCCGTGGTTTCCTCTCGACTCCTATATAATGAAACAGCTCGTGTGTTCTATCCTTCTAATAGCCCTTCGCTGACCCACTAATACCAAATAGCTTGTTATGTTACACGTGCTATAAAACTCTTTATAATAATTAAAACCTAGTTAAAGTATTTATCTTTATAAAATAAATAGAACTAGTGTGAAATAGCTTCTTCGCCTTCTATTTCGTATACTTTAGTAATCATTTTGTGCTTTTGCCAAACTTGAGCGCATTTTGAAACCGAGAGGTGAAAACTATGGATTTCCTCTCACCCTGTGTACATTGCTCTAAAACGGCTTCTGTACAGAAATATTAATTACATATTTGCTGTTACTCTTTTATTTTCATTTGGACCATAATTTGCTGATATGGTTGGTGAACTTAAAAGCTCTTTAATTGGATTAAAAGTTGACTTCTGCATTTGGCTAGACACCCATTCGTCACATTTTAATAGATCTCGATGCAGTATTGTCAGCGATGTGAAATTCTGGTGAAATTTTCTGAAATAGTTCACAATTCATAAAACCCTCCGCGTTTTCGGTTCACTGGTAAGTAAATTTCAAGCTATTAAATTGCTGAAGGCTCTTGCCTTCAGCAATTTAATAGCTTCATTTTTTGTTCCGCTTTTATTCTCTTCTTGCCAACTATACGCCTCTAAAACTTCACATTGTCGTCGCCAAAATAGCACTTATCTTTATTGAACGTAACACCCCTTGCTTCCAATTTTCCTGACATCATTTTCTGAACTTTTGTAATCATTTCCTTAACTAAAATATCGTCAATATGATTACAAGTGTCCTCTTCCTTTTCTAACATTTATGATATCATCCTCTGATATAAGCAAGGAGCCATTAATATACCGAACGGCAATCTACTAAAATAAAACTGCCCACACGGTATTATAAAAATTGTTAATAATTTTGAATTGTCATCTTTCAGTACCTACCAGCTAAGTATTATAAAATTTTTATTATTGTAAGTGTATGTTTAGGAATTTTTATGAGACATGGAATATGTGAATTGTTACGTAGAAATATTTATATTAATTGTTACATTTAAATCTATAAAAAAAAGTTACTGATAAAGTTTGTAATTTAATTCTTTTAAATGACCATACCGTGCCCTCAGATAATACAAACAACAAAAATAATAAATTAATTTTTTTTTGTTTGCAAAATATACTTTTAAGCAGTTACCATATACAATAAACAATTGGTTATTTATACTCCACCAAATAATTATTATTGTTTGTTTTATTTTATCACCCGTATATATTTATTAATCATAACTGCGGTATTATATTATTGTTTCTTCATCTGAAAATAGATTTTATAATACTAAAATACGATATGAAAATATTATTTAGTTTATTTCAAGGTTTTATTTAACTATATCAATTATATGTATTATAAATTAATACACATTAATATTAATTCGTTTGCTACATTTTATTTTTGTGTTAACACTAAATACTTGTTATATTAGAGTTTTATATTAGATTAAAAAGAAAATTACTGGGAAGTACGTGCAAGTTCTTTTAGGTTTCGTAGGTTAATAATAATAATAATAATAACCTTAATAAATTAATAATTTAATACTCCAATAAAGTTATTTTTGTTTACTATAATTTAACTTAGAAAAACAATCAAAAATGCAAATTTGTTTATATTTATAATCTAATTTTCAGTATTTTTTTTATTGGATCCCACTCTAAAATCATAATCAAATCAAATTTGAGCTTACCATATTTGTTTGAATTACGAATGTGCATATTAAAGTTTTAAGTTGTCAATATATTTTCCTGTTCCCGAGTCAAAAGGTCGCACTAGTGTTTTGAATTTCAATTCATTACAGCTTGAAATAGACGGAGATATGAACCAAACTGTGAAAGAACACTTTGTTAATTAGTATACCTTTAATTTGTAAACTTCTGTTTACTTTATGTACTTGAACACCTGTTAACATGTAGCCTATTTAAGGTTATTTTAATGTTATTATTTCTCTCTTCAAGAAGTTTGTGAGAATTTGAAATTAAACTTTATTATACTTGTTGTGTTATTAGTTATTAAGGAACTTCAGTTAAAGTAAAAAAAAGAATCAATAAATTACATTTAATTACAAAGATATTAGACAATGAAATACGATTTGGTATATCTGTGGTATATATATATATGGTATATATATATATNCAAGCCCATGGGCGTAGCCAGGGTTGCCTTTAGGGGGGGGGGGGCAATTTTTTCGGATATATATATATATATATATATATATATATATATTTGTTGTGTATATTATATTCTACTTAATGTCCTCAAACCAATTTATTTATTATTTATTATTCTCATTTTTCCGCAGTTTCATCTGCCAAGATTCGTATCATCTGAATAAAATATTTAAGAAAAGTTACTCATTTTGTAATACATTTTTAATTGATTAACAATCCAGTTTCAAATAAAATATTTACGTTAAGCCGTACTCATTTAAATATTTAAGAAGAAACGGACCGAAGTCTCCTTTTTTTGGAACCTCTAGGATTAATTATTTCGAAAGTAGAGATAATTTAGAAAAATAAATTTGAAGAGCATGTTTATTTATTTCGGATAAATAGAGTTGGAATCCACTTCAGAAGTGTGTTCAGACGCTGAATTTATCTGAACCTGTCTATTTGCCTGGACCAGATTTTGTTTACACCTTCATGAAATTTAAATTACGTACATTTCACGAGTACAAATAAAATCCCAACAAAAATATTTAGATTAATTTACTCAGAATTTATCCTATCCAATAGGAGGATTTGTGTACCTAGGGAATACGATATTTTATTTCACTTTAATACTAAAGTTACAAACCAACTATTTTAAACTTTTATACAGTTTACTAAATTTATAGTTGTAATTTTATATAGAAAATTCATTTATTTAATAAAAGTATTTTGAATCGAATTGAATAAATGTAGTCCATTTAAAAACGTATCTAACGATTTAACCCATTTTCCTGGGAAAAATCTAATTCCTACGAAAATAACTTTAAACGTGAACGGAAAGAGGCCGGGTTCGATTCCCTGCTGAGGAGAACTTATTTTCATGATAAATTTTGATTAAATGTTGTATAAAATTATATATGTACCTTCGAAAATTAATAAATGGAAAACACTGGGCTGTTATTATATGAAGTATATAAGAAAGTTTGTCTAAAATTTTGGTCTTTGATGGATTTTTTTATATTGCATATTATTCAGGTAGGTAACACCATATTATTATGGGTATAGTTCTGGTAATAGTACATTACGCGTCGAGTGTGGAAAGTAGCATTTTGCATGCGAGTGTGGAGTTTGTTCCCGAGCGATAGCGAGGGTAGTAAAACCACACGAGCCATGCAAAATGCTGTTTTCGCACGAGTTGCGTACCGTACTTTATCTACGATTGTTAGATTTTAATAATAAATGCAGAAAAAAATAATAAACTTCCTGTATGTAAGCTCGTATTTCTCTTTTGATAAAGATGACATCAATTCGTTAGTTGTATTTTGTTGCGAAATAATTATTTCGGAAGACGTATTATTCTCCTCATATTCGTCATAATAACTTAATTCACTCATTGATTTGCACAAAAAAAACTCGATACAAACAGTTACTTTTATTAAATAAACATCAAATTAGTTATGTTAAATGTAAACAAACTCGCCAATCGTGCGTTAAGTTGAAGAATTCTTCTTCTTTACAGCGCTAGAGTGGTAAAGAAGAGGAATTCTTCAAAACTATGAGACACGCATGCGCAATTAATACAGGTACGTAAAGAATCACTTTCTACGACTCTAAACAGAGATACGTTGTTTATATTACGTATCAATCGTAGATAAAATTATATATGTACCTTCGAAAACTAATAAATGGAAATCCCTGGGCTAAGTTATTATATGAAGTCGTATATGAGAAAGTTTGTCTTTGAGCGATTTTTTTTTATATTTTAAATTATTCTGGTAGGGTAACACCATATTATTATGGGTATAGTTCTGGTAAACTTTTTTGCATCGTCGTAGGCGAACTTTTAGCTATATCTTATGTCTTTTTTACATGACGGAAATGTCTTCTGTCCTCCAGAGCTCAAAACGTTTAATAAAATATTATGCATTCAACAGAAGGTTCTCGTTCAGTTAATTGCATTGCTAATATTGTACATTACTGCTATTTAATCTTGGAAATTTTGCTATTTCATTTAAGTTTCATCTTTACTGTCTGATTATTTTATTTTCTCTTGTCTATAATTTATCTTATTCATGTTGTAAACTCTGACCCCGTTGTACTGCTGGAATCCCGCTGGGAATTATTCAAGCTCACGATTCCCTATAACTTTGCCTTGTATTATTATAATGATAACTCCTCTAAGAGTCGTCCCTTGGAATTTATTAGCCGACTGCACTGCAAGGCTAATATTAACTTTGCAGGCCTTAACCTTTGTCCGTTTTATCGCATTTCCGATTACTTCGATTATAATAGCCAATACAATGCCTACATCCCTTTCGAAGTATTAATTATTGGTTAATATTTTATAGTCTATTGCTGATAGCTGATGTCTTATATAGATATTTGAAATACCGTTAATTTGCACTATTGGAATTTCTCGTACAATTTCTAATTCATTATGATAATTATTCTATAAGGGGAGATTATCTGCCCAGAGGATAATATCGTTCATGATGATAAACTTTTGCGGAGATTTGGAAGTTAATACTTCTACATTTCATCTTTGTACATTTCCTTAAGGAAACAAAGTCGTATACCCTGAGAGTTTTTGTTGGTTCTGAGGCGTAGCTAAGAAAGTTAATTATAGCGAGGGTGCTATGACTTTTTGCTCCTGTGACACGTACAAGATTTTTCCTTAAGAAAGAAGGAAAATAACATAAATAAACAAAAGATTTCGATTTTAATTATTTCTTTAGTTATTTAGTTACTAAATTTACAAGGTATTTTAAATTTACAATTTGAAAGGTATTTTGGATACATTTAATCTTAACAAAAACATATAAAAACAAAGAAAGCAGATTTTACGATTTGATCTAAATTAACATCGTATTGTAAAAAAAAAAATAAATAAAAATAAAAATTAAATGTGCAATTCGTGCAACTCTGATATTTTCAAAGAAAAATAAGTTGGTTCTACTGTTTACAAATCTTATTATTTGACTATTTCTTAAAATAACCTAATTATTATTAAGTTTAGCTAATTGGGTACTTATTTTACTCCCTTATTTTCACAACTAGGCTGTAATGGGATCCATTCCTCGCTATAATCTAGGTTGGAATGCTAAACTTTTCTCCCTTCTGGAGGAAAAAGTTTTTTTTTTCACCCAAAAAATCCGAAGCAGTGATACAACGGTTTTTAGCTGGATGTCTGTCTGTGTCAAGTTAAAATGATGAAATTTAGTACAAAAATCAGACCTTAAATTTGGTGGTGGTAATCGGAAAATCATACATTTGAGACGTCATTATATTTTTTTAAAAAATTCGTAAAAATACCAAATCTTTTCCGATTGCGCTGAAATTTGCAACAATTACACCTCTTTATAAGAAGTAGTACATTACGCGTCGAGTGTGGAAAGTAGCATTTTGCATGCGAGTGTGGAGTTTACACCCGAGCGACAGCGAGGGTAGTAAAACCACACGAGCAATGCAAAATGCCGTTTCCGCACGAGTTGCGAACCGTACTTTATCTACGATTGTTAGATTTTAATAATAAATGCAGAAAAAAATAATAAACTTCCTGTATGTAAGCTCGTATTTCTCTTTTGATAAAGATGACATCAATTCGTTAGATGTATTTTGTGCCGAATTAATTATTTCGGAAGGCGTATTATTCTCCTCATATTCTTCATAATCACTTAAATCACTCATTGATTTGCACAAAAAACTCGATACAAACAGTTACTTTTATTAAATAAACATCAAATCAGTTATGTTAAATGTAAACAAACTTGCTAATCGTGTGTAAAGTTGAAGAATTATTCTTCTTCTTTTCGTCACTAGAGTGGAAAAAAAGAGGAATACTTCTTCTTTTCGTCACTAAAGTGGAAAAAAGAGGAATTATTCAAAACTAGACTGAGACACGCATGCGCAATTAATACAGGTGTGTAAAGAATCACTTTCTACGAATCTAAACAGAGATACAATGTGTTTATTACGTATCAATCGTAGATAAAATATATTATCATTAATTTCGTTTTTATATGCCGCCGTTTTGAAAATATCGACTCTTGTACTTTAAAATTTCGGATTGACTTATAATATTGAACGGAATAATTTCGGAACTATTTCGCCCAATAATTTGAAACCGCACCAATTATATATCTTTTCTATTAATTTCTCTATATTTCAACTTAATATCTGCCGTCATTTTGTAATTATTTGGTAAGGAACATTTTTTTAATTATAATTATAATTAGTTTTCAAATCACTAGCTTAAATAAACAGATAAAAAAAATCACTTAAGTTTATCTTTGTTATATAATTCCTTCTAATTTGCAATTTAAAGTAACTAGTTTTATGAAATGTATTTGTAATGAATTGGTTTATTTTTTTTTCCTCTCTTAAATAATGTATTATTATTCTGTTTGCACTCTAAAGCGAATAATTTTACGTTCCAATTGTCTCACTATGGTCGTTTTTTTACAACTGTGCATTATAAATTTATTATCTATCCACTACTAGTGTCAGCTCAAGTCAGTAATAAGTATCTATCATTTAATATCTTTTATTGTTCTTTATCTATCTTTCTATAATTAATTATCCCCTTTTATAGTTTTATTTATTTGACTTTTGGTTTTAATCTATTTTATCCTATCTTTAACCTTTTGCGCTTATCCGACAATTGCTTTAGTAAATGAATATTTATTAAGTGAAAAATATCCGTTTATTGCTTTTTACCATCCTGCTTTTATGATAGATAGAATTTAATGACTCTATTGTTCAGAAGCTGAAAATAAAACTTATTTAATTAATTGTTTTAGCTGTAACTATTATTCTCTTTTTCGTGGCAAATTACTATTAAAATTAGTTGGTAATGCTTTTAAATAATCTTCCTTTTAATTTAATTAGAACTCTGCGGTAAATTTACTCGTATTTATTATGTATTATGCAAAGCATTCACTAAGGTTTTTTACATGTATTGATTTAAAAATGTTTCATTTTGAAACGGAGTATTGGAATGAATTTTCTCAGTTACGTAAAGGCCACATTATGTAGCAGCGAATACCCCCCCCCCCCCCCCCCCCAGGAAGTAATAGCTCCCATAGCTACCACATATATTGGCAATTATGTGGCGATGCCAAAATCTCCGGCAATTTCTTTCATGTGGAATGTCGTTATTTTGTAGGATCGGTCAATACGCGTTTTATTGGAATCGTTAGTCCGTGTTACATCGTTAATGAGAAATAAATATGTCGAATGATTTCCCTCATTCCTCGTGACTCGGTCAATATTGACCCGAAGAAAAATTTATCGATTTTGAAAAATGCAAAGGGTTTCAAATTTTCATATGGTTTCGGTTTTTGTAACCTGGTACTTTTTATGTTTTATTGGTGCTTTTTTCGACTTAAATTAACAGTTAAGATTTAAAAAAAAAAAAAAAAAAAAAAAAAAAAAAAAAAAAAAAAAAAAAAA
>KZ651191.1:649659-669030 GCA_001010745.2 Gerris buenoi
TTTTTTTTTTTTTTTTTTTTTTTTTTTTTTTTTTTTTTTTTTTTTTTTTTTTTTTTTTTTTTTTTTTTTTGTGATTTCAACTAAATTATCCGTTTTGGGTGTTTTTAAAACCTCCTGAGTGGTTTTCAGCATGACGTTTGTATATGTGTATAATTGTGTTATCAGCGCCCAGAGGGTATTCAACTTATAGAGTTAAAACTTGGCAAAAAAATCAGTCCTTCTAGTTGTGCCCTCTGGAAAATTAACATTTTCCGCCATCTTGAACCCAGTTTGCTGAGTCAACAAAATTTTAAAAAAAATCGGAAATTGGGTCTCCAGAGTGAAATGGTCCAGCGTATTTATTAATAAATTAAAAGAATACATAATTCTCTTAAGACATTAGCTTCTAATTTATTGTTATATTGTAATTATGTATTATGTAAAATTCTGTTAACCTTCTACCTGTTTTTCTGACTTGTACTGCATATAATATGTTTGTTTTTTTTTTAGATTATTTTTGTAAATTATTTATATGTTTTAAGGGAGGAAAAAAAGGGGAAATTTTCTCTCATTGATATATGTCGTTACTATACGTTGCATATAGTTTGTTTTGTATATTTTTAACAGTAATTCATTTCGATAAGGGAACCCTTCTTCTCTTGAGAAATATATATGGGTTTTTTAACACCTTTTGTCCTGTCAGTCTAAAAGTACTTATCTAAATACGATTTTTTGTGTTAAAAACTTTCGCGTAACATCATGTGTTGGGCCGATTTTTTAGGGTTTTTTTCTGTCTCAGTCCCTTTTGTTTTCAAGCCCATATATTCAGGCGTTTTAGCTTTCAAATTACACCTATTTTAGCAAGCCTTGCCGCTCCGCCCCTCTCCTCTCCTTGTATAATACCTATATTTATTTTGTCGTGTATTTTCTCCGCCTCTTGTCCTACATACATGTTGTCATGTCCTAACCTGGTAAACATACGTCATGTCTCATCCACTGCCATGTTTCTCTTATCTTATAAATATGTATATGTTTTATTTTTTTTGTCCTACATCTCTTGTTTCATTATTTTGTATTTTTTTCTACACATCAACTTTTTCCCCTTTCAAACAAAACACGTTTTTAGTTGTGTTACCCATTGGAAAATGTTAAGTATAATACGTGTTTAAATGCAATTTTACAAAAAATCATTGTCTACGTTAGCGTTTCCCCTGACTATAGGGTTGGGAAACGCTAACGTAGACAATTATTTTTATTTTCCAATGGTCGCGAAGAAAATATTTTAGGGTCGCGAAAAATCCTCAAAATTATACTGATAGAAAGTATACAATACTTTTTCTTTAAAGGGATGGAAAAGTAAAAATTTTCATAAAAATCTATCTGTCTATATATATAAAATTAAAGTTTTGTCTGTACATTGGTCAGAATTGAAAATTTTTTGGATACTTTTTCGTTTTATACATCCCGAATCCGGCCTTAACTTTTTTCGTATATGTGCGTCTGTCGCCTCAGTCAGACTTTATAGCCGCAAAACTGGCTAAATGAAATCGATTAATTTTTTTTCAGAGGTGAACACAAACATGTTGTGCAATTCGTAGGCTTGGTTTCATCGAAAAATATTGAGTAGAACCAAAGTTATTAAATATTTACTGGTGCAGCAGCCGTAATAGGAAGGGCATGGTAATTAAACTAACGCACCTAGGTTAATATTTCTTCTATGACTTCTCAGTCTAAACTGTGTCTGTCTTAGCTTCACCCCCACCCCTTTTCTACCTTCTCCCACTCGCCTAGACCCCCCTCTAGGCCTAGGCTAGCTTCTAACCACTTTTCTACCGTCCCCCACTCCATTCTCTTTACCTAAACGACAATTAAATTACTAATACCTAGCATGAGCCCCGCGCGGAGCGCCGGGTGAAGGCTAGTATAATATATAAATAAGTTCAATGGAATTGAAATAGGCACATAAATTTAATTTAATAAAGTAAACATATTAAAATTAATACTTTTCCAATACTTGAAAGGTTGATAACGATAAATACCATTAAAATCGGGCGTAGTTTTTAAGATATGTTAGTTCGCAAAAATTGATTGACAGACCAACCAACAGACAGACACTGTTCTAATATTTTTGTTCTTCAGAACGTCACAAAGCTTCCATTTCAGTGAGTAAGCTCTGAAGCAAAAACAGTGCTGATATTAACCGTGTGATCATTGAGCTCAGTTTTTTATTTTTAAATATATCAGCCGACTGTCCTTCCTCCCTAATCCAGTAATGATTTAGCAAAGTTCAGGCTCTTGGGGTCATGTATATTCCTGCAATCTTTAGGGCCTGAGGGTATGCAATATATAATACTATTCAAGATAGGGTCGCAAAAATGTTATAGAAAAATGTATAGGATCGCAGCATCAAAAATGTTGGGAAACGCTTAGCCTACGTAGGTAGTTGTTGGTTTATTAACGATCTAACTTACCATTTATTTCTCTTTATATTTAACTAATAAATTGAAACTGTAATCAACAGTTTATCACTGAAATATATTTATAGTATAAATTAATTTTAGAGTTTTACGTGGATAATGCGATGTTCTTGACAGTATATTATTTTTAGGAAGGGAATGATTGTGCTTATTTGTGCGTAAGCTTTATGCACGTAGAACAATAGACGCTTCTCTGTCTATATTTATCTTTTGAACGGCGTTTGATAGATGTTTAATGCTCGACTCTTTTGTGTTGGGGTTTCTAGAGAGGTATTGAAGGCTCTCTGTGTTGACTACCGTTCATCTGCCGGTCCTAGACAAGTAAAACAATACCCGGGGCGGATATTGATCAGCATGCTTACTTCTAGTGTTCTAGTTCGGGCTATTCTGCTCTCTGATTTCTTCGTATGTTGAGGTCGTGCTTTGTATTTCTTCTCTTTCACCTCTTTATCACCCCCACCTCTCTACTTTGCGATCATCCATCAAGTTTACGGAGGTAACATCCGAAGCGCTGTTTTTCGGCTCGTAGAATTTGTTAGGTGTAAGTTTCTCGGTCGTAAAACAGCTTAAGGTTCCACGTTATTTCTTCTCTTTTTCCGGTTAGAGTCTCGGACAGTATGTAGCTTTGTGATTGCGGTATAAAGAAAGTATAACGGGGAGCTCTAAACCCTAGGTTTGGTCTCTCTTCTAGTTGAGGGTATCGAGAGACAAATACAAAGCCGAGTTGGTGTCCCTTCGGAATCCCCTCGAGTTTACCTCGCATTCCCCCCACCTCAATGTTCCTCTCCTGGGAAAGACCTTTATATTGACCTTTTATATTGTATTCCCCATCTTGAACCCAGTTTGCTGAGTCAACAAAATTTTTAAAAAATCGTAATAAATCGAAAATGGTCCTGATCGAGTTGAAATTTGGCACGAATATACCTCTCTGTATTGTATGACAAACAAGCTACAAAATTTCATTTTGACATTGGCCGCCATTTTGGTGTTATCAATTTTTAAATTTTTAAACTTTGACGGTTAATGATACCGAAAGTATAAATAGGATTTTGAGATATAGCATATCGTTGGAACCGGAAAAAATTAAGGAACAAATATGAAAAACCCCCATGACATTCCATTAATTAGTTTAAAAGTTATAAGCGAATGTATTTATTTTATTAGTGCGATGATTTTGATGACGTCAAAGTTAGTTTTCATCTGTCAAAATACCCCCAAATTCAAATAATTAAATAAAATATAGGTATTAAAAATAAGGGTTTTTTTTAAAGAATGATAATAAATCAGTTAGTTTANCCCCCCCCCCCCCCGCTAGTTTTCCTTCGACTTATAAATTCTTACTTTTAGCGCACTTGAGTAAAAAGCACCATTCTGTTTATCTCGACCAACGTTATCATGATTCCTACATTTTCCCCTGAAAATATTATAGCTTAGAGACACCGCTGCGAATTCGTATAAAAATTGCATGTTCTTTTTGTGATTTTTTTTTTGTTTATGCATAAGAGCTTTGTATATTTTTATATTTTTTAATAAAAAATGTTGTAGTATTATTATTTAAAAGAATGAGAATTTGACTCCAAAATTTTATTAGTTTGTGGAACATAAAAAAAATAAACTAACATAATATTAAAAAATCTTTTTTTTCTGTTCAAAATTAAGTGAAGAAGGAATTATACCATAATAGGGACCTTTGTTTATTGCTAGATGAGGAAAAATAAACAATCGTCTTCAAATTTCATCTTTTGGATTTTAATTAATTTACACGTTGCAGGATCCTATTTTTCGGTACTTCTTTAGTTTGTTGTTTCTCTCCTGTGTATTTTTAGAATATAATAATTATTTATGCACCTAGGGAGTAAAGTAAGCCATTATTCCCGGAGCGCTTAAGTTGGTACTTCAGGTGAAGCTGAAGGAATCATGGTCCCTAAATCCCGAGGCGAAGCCGAGAGAGATGATCATCGCGATGGGAATTATAGTTCTTTACTCGCGAGGCACATACAATATTTTATCTCTAGAAAGGAGAAAACACATCTATGTCTATTGCACAGGTTTTATTTATTATTGAAAAAGCAGTGTCGCCAACCTGATTTCAACAACTTTAATACATTAGCCATTCATTCTCTACTATTTATAAAATAATTAAGTTGGCAATCCTTCTTTTTCTCCCTATTTTTACTTAATCTTCTTCAGGGAAGAAAAGATTTACTTTAGTCCCTCTAAACTAATCTATCATGTTAACTTTTTCTCTCTACTGGAGATAAATTAATTTTACAAAATAACTACTAAAATAAAGTGATGTTTAGTCCAATTTACTTTGGGACAAATAATATCACTAATCTGCTTTTATAAGGGGAATTACAGTCCAAAGAAGAACATTCGGTGCACCCTCTTTAGACTGTTACTCCCCTCTGTTTAACAGATCTATTTCACGCAGATCTCTGCGTGAAAATAGTGTATATGCTTCCATAAAAACATTTCCGTCCTTTTGTATCCAGTGATAAATAAATCCCTGCGCTCGACACAACTAGTTTTATTTAGAATATAAATGTAACATTTTTAATTTAATTTATTCAATAATTTAAATACGCCTAATTATTTTTTATGTTTACACCTTTTTTAAAAAAAAAATACAATAACTTAACGAAGCAAGTATATATTGTACATTTTACATTTCTAATCTTGAAATACTTGAGGTGGTATTATAACAAAGTTTATCGACGAACCTAACTAATGAACGGACTTTAAGCTTCTTAATGTAAGAGGCTTACAACAGAGTTACTATCTGAAGTAAATGGATGAATTTAGTAAAAGTTATATCAGGTTATGATCCGTTTCTGGTGTTCATCCTACAAGTTAATTAAAGCAAACTGATCTATTATTATAATATATACACATAGACATAGTTTTGTTGAACGTTTTAAATAAATTTATTGTACTACAGCTGTTATTAACCGTGTGATCATTGAGCTCAGTTTTTTATTTTTAAATATATCAGCCGACTGTCCTTCCTCCCTAATCCAGTAATGATTTAGCAAAGTTCAGGCTCTTGGGGTCATGTATATTCCTGCAATCTTTAGGGCCTGAGGGTATGCAATATATAATACTATTCAAGATAGGGTCGCAAAAATTTTATAGAAAAATGTATAGGATCGCAGCATCAAAAATGTTGGGAAACGCTTAGCCTACGTAGGTTGTTGTTGGTTTATTAACGATCTAACTTACCATTTATTTCTCTTTATATTTAACTAATAAATTGAAACTGTAATTAACAGTTTATCACTGAAATATATTTATAGTATAAGTTAATTTTAGAGTTTTACGTGGATAATGCGATGTTCTTGACAGTATATTATTTTTAGNATAAAAATGATGGTGTTAATGATAAAAGAGATTTAAGTGCTCTCCTACTAACTCGATTAATTTTGCATCATCCATTTTTTCTGAAATGGACAAAAACCCTTTCGGCCATGACTACAGTTATGGCTAACTGTAAATCTACTATTTCTGTCTTGAGATATAGTTGCATCATTTGAAAAGGGTTCCCATTCATTTCCGTTTATAGGAGTCCCATTTATGAGCACCAGGGCTACAACCGTACGACTGGAGTTGTTCAGTCGTTAGTTGTTTTGACTGATATGTTTCTCAATTTAAGATTGGAGCCGACTCCGAGACACCATTTAATTTTAAATTTTGGGATGCTGGGAAATATCTTCAGTATACTAAGAATAGAGAAGGGGTCCAAGGATACTAGCCTGAGGTACTCCAGCACATATAGGGCAGATAAAGGAAGGTCCAGGACTTACACGAAAGTACCTGTCTGTAAAGACATCAGGACTTTTAAGAATATGGTAATGCTAATAAGGTAATTGGCGAATGCTAGAATGCCCTCGTGCTTCCAAAGCAAGCCATTATGCCATTCTCGATCAAAAGCTTACGACTCGTCTACAAAATTCTTGGTTTTCTTTAAACAAGAGTTTTGTTCTTGGTTTGTTAAATTCATTAACAAGAGTTGTTAAGGAATTTTTAGCACACATGGTATATTTTTTAAGAGGACGCCCTGTATATATTCAACTTATTAATTTTTGATTTTTTTTCTGTTTCAGGTTAGTTATTAATCATCTGGTATATTAATAGAAGACATACTATTCTGTAAGTAATTTTTTAATAATCATTTATATAATCGAGTAGGCAATGTCCCGACGACTTATCTCTAAATGATTTGTTAGTTTTAAGCTAAATTTATTTCAATAAAAATAAATGTTTGTGATTTGTTAGTCTTCAGTTTAGATATAATTACTTATCTAAAAATAGATATCTAAATCACTTTTTTCTAAATATAAAATTAAGCTCGTTGCTATGGGCCTAAGAGCTCGTAATATAATGAAACACTATAAGGTAGAGTTTGCCTTGGTGCAATACTATATACGTTATAGTAATTGATATGATATCACATGTAATTGATGGGAGACAAAAGGCCGACACGCATCGCTTTGTATAACATTGAAGTGTATTGAAGTGTCAAAGCACACTGGTAAAAGGCATTACGTGTTAGTGTTGCTGCATTACGTGTTAGCGTTGCTGCTCTTCCAGTTAACACTTTGACACTTCAATAACATTATTATTCGTATATTTCCGCAAGCATTTCACTTACGTCTCATTTACCTTATCATAAATAACATTATGTAATATCATTAATTATCATTTATTAGAATATAGTCTGCCAATTAGTTTGGCACTTATCTTCCTCGCGTTCTATTTCGTTTACTTTAATATTTATTCTTTTTGTCAAACATGAGTAATTACTCACCGCTTTTTTTTAAATTTGTCAAAATTGTTTTGATTTTTTACATGAATTAAAGTATCTATTTAGCAACATTTAAAGAGCGCAGACGGTTGCAATTAACCTGGAGCTACCTGCGGGCTGCTTTTAACAAACCATCCAAATTCCCATAAAAATCAAAAGAATACTATTGAAGATATAGTTGTAAATAGATGTATGTTTGTGCGCATGTGGAAAAGAAACAAATTCGCGCATATGGTCGAAACTTATATGGGACCACCGATGAGCTAATTGTGACCTACCATCCTAATTTCAATAAAATCGGAGATATGTTGTTTGGCAAAACTTGAGCGACAAACTGGCAGACGGACACGAAACCAAAAATTTCCCATGGCGCCTTAAACGGATTTCTGAATTGGAATCACACTGTTATGTACGCGTACGATGCTAACTACGTAAAAGTAACTAATTGTTTGTACCTAGCTGTAAGAAGTTTTATTAAAATCGTTACGTTAGAGCGAAAGATATCGTTGTTTTCTTTATTTTAAACTTTTAGGTCGCTTTAATAAATTTAGCGACCTTTATCACTTCATAGCAGTGTCGGTGTTTGTTTTACTAAAAAAAAATGTATTTAATAAAATTGTTTGCATCATTAAATAGATGAAGTTAGAATTTTTTCCCGTCCTATAATTCCAATTTCAAATTTGAAGCTTACTTTTACACGAGCGTTGCGCGTTGACGCTTGGGCGGATAACGTTGTCCAACGATCTTAGGGCCTTGGTAAAATGAACATGTGTATAAAATTTCAACTAACTCAGTCATCTTTTACTCAAGTTATTGTCATCGGTAGATTTCGAACCAAGCGTCACGCTTTTGTGACTTTTTTTTCGGATTCACTCCCGGGCTCCAGAACGTGCCATAAGGAACTTTGTTCCAAAAATCATTCTTAAGAACGATCACATTTAACATAGCTTTCGTTACCCTCATCAGAAAGCTTGGAAGCAATCATAAATTCTATTAATATTTTGTCATTTTAGAGATAACAATTTGTAAAAAAAAACACTTTTCTTATTTTTAAATATCGGTCTTTAGCCATTATGTTATACATTTTAGTTTATTTTATCCGATGCTTAAATTAATTATTGCTTCCGAGCTTACCGAAGGTAACGGAAGCATTGTGTTCACTTTTGAGAACAAAAAAGTTTTATGCCTCCGATTTTAAAAATTCCAAGACAGAAATCCGTTTCAGACATCAGGGAACATTTTTGGTTCCGTGTCTGTCTGTCTGTCAGTCTGTCTGTGTGTCCGCGAATTATGAAACGTCCGACGATAACTTGAGTAATTCTTGACCGATTTTGATGAAATTTGGTATACATGTTCATTTTGCTAATGCTCAGGACGAGTTCGTTGGACAACGTTATCCGTTCAAGCGTTCACGCGCAACGCTCGCGTAAACGTGAACTTCAAATTTAAAATTGGAATTTTCGGTCGGGAAAAAAATCAAACCATATCTATTCAATGAGACGAACATTTTTTTCAAATACAATTTTTTAGTAAAACCTACAGCGACACCCCTTAAAATAAGAAAAACGGTCGTAGCTGTGTTGAAATTTTTTAAAAATTAACGCTTTGTCTAATTGAAAAACTGGTTGCACAAACCGGGTCTGATTTTTAATGATCTACAATTTTGGTCATAGGACATTTTGTCGTATCTCTATCGGTTGTACCCTAAATGGGGCAATTTTGGTTTTAATTTTTTCAATTTTTGCCTTTAAGCTCTCATATCTTTGGCAATTGTTGACCGATTTTAATTCTGATTTTTGGGCTTTAATCTGTCACTAATGCCCTTTAAATTAAGTGTTTGATATGTTTTTAATTCGTCATATTACCTGAGAAATTGAGAGTAAACTTTTTCCTGAGTGCCGTGGTCACGTGACCACTTTTTTCGATTTCAGTATTGTGTCGTATATCATTTGAAAGGCCTTGATTTGTACATTAAAGCGGTTTTATTTGTTTATTTTTATAAAAATTTGTACCCGTACTTTCGTACCGATTTGTTGGTTTTTTGCAGGTAAAAGAGGTTAAATAAATTTTTCATAATTTTGTAAGTGGTTTATTTTTCTTTATTAGGTTATTTTATGCCTTATTGGATTGTTTGTTTATTTCAATATAATTATTGAACCCAAGGGTACAGGGGTACAATTGTCAAAATTAAAGTCAAGTACCTATAAAGTGTTAAAGATCGCTAAAAACTGTTAATTATTCTTACACAATAAACAATAAGTAATAAATCGTTAATGCTAATATAACAATAAAGTACAAGATAGCATGCGAGGAAGCTATGTGCCACACTAATTGGCAGTGTATTTTTTACTTAAATTAATTATATTTCTTAAGAGATTGTGTTTACTATACTTATATTTCTAGTTAAGAAGTATAATATATTGTTCGTTACTAAGTCTCGTCGTACCGTTAACGTATATCTATTGTTACCTGAGAGTTGAGAGTAGCGCACATTTTGTTATCATAAATAATGGTTTGAGTTAAGTTTCATATTTCGTCCTTTGTTTAACTCTGATGTTATAACACGAGTGTTGTGTTTCTTTCCGTTTAGTACTCTGTGTTGGTGCTTATTATACCATGCGAGACGCTTTCCTTTACATTATGCACATTCTTAGATTCAGTACGAATAATATTATGTTTGATATCTCAAATATTAAAGTTTTAAAAAATAAAGATGTCCTTTTATATTAAAAAGAACAGATTTATTATGTGCATTTCTTCAACCTAATGGCTTTTCTTTATTTTTTTTTATTGTTTTTTACTTTTTTACATTAAGAAAAATGTTTGTGATGGCGTGAAAATCTGAGTGATTTTGATAGCTTTACACGTTTTCAGGTCCCAAAAATGTCTTTTTGTCGTCTGTCTCAATCTAACAGTGTAATGTAACAGTCAGATTTTTTTGGAGGACAAAAATTATTTTTCGAAAACGGTTTTGACGATTGAATTATTTTTTTTTTTAAACTGTAGTCCATTTATATACAAAACGAACGATATAAGCCGTTCTCATGGGAAAAATCTAGTTCCTGAGAAAACCGGATCTATGGTTCCTTTAATCGCGACAGGTTCAATCCCCCGCCAAGGAGAAATCATTTTTATAATAAATTGTCATGAAATGTTCAATAATAATTAAATGTTCCTTTAATAAACGGAAAACACTGCTTGGGCTAAGTAATTATGAACTCGAATAGGAGAACGTGCGTCTGCATTTTTTTGGACCGATTTTTTCAATTAATTTCTTATAAAAATATTACTATTCGCACTTATCTATATTTTTAAAAAAATACATTTAATAAACATGTTGAGAAAGCGGTGTTGTTAAAATCTTAATTATAAAATAAATTTAACTTATTTTCTTTGAGGTAAAACTTGTTCTTTACCATAGATTGCATCAATAAATAAACTAAAAAACTAATTTTATTCTTTCTGGCTAAAATGTAAACAGTATTACATTAATAGATAAGATAACCATAAATATGTTCTTCAAAAATATGTTGAAGAATTTCTGTCATGGAATTTTTGAAATCGGAGTCATAAAATTTTTTTCTTCGGAACGATCTCAGAACTAATTATCTGATAGTACTATCGATCGGGACTTCAACGTGATTACTACAGTAATGATATTAATCTAATTAGAGCCATTAAGTTAATAATTATATAGTTGTTAATAATGGATCATTAGCAAAGTTTTATTGAAGTGTAACCGTCTAACATTAATTTTAACACTAATTATTGTTAATACTTCTTTTTTCATAACCTTTAAAGGTACAGTAGATAATGTTTTTACCCAAAATATCCAAAATTGAGATGTCTACGGAATTATCCGTTTTGAGTGGTTTTTTAAGACGATTTGAGTGGCTTTTAACTGGATGTCAGTCTGTCTGTCTGTGTCGCGCATAATTCTCACAGTTTTTAAGACGATTTGAGTGGTTTTTAACTAGATATCAGTCTGTCTGTCTGTGTCGCGCATGGTTCTCACAGTTTTTAAGACGATTTGAGTGGTTTTTAACTAGATGTCAGTCTGTCTGTCTGTGTCGCGCATGATTCTCACAGTTTTTAAGCTTTTGAGTTGAAACTTGGTACAAAAATCCGTCCTTACATGCTGTTATGCTGCCCGGACAATTATAAATTTATGACATTAACCCATTTTGCTGAGTCTGCAAATATTGTAAAAAAAAAAAAAAATCTTATCTTCTTTCGATTGCGCTGAAACTTGCACAAAATATACCTCTTTATAGGGCAAACATTTCCACTGAATATCCTTTTTATAAATGCCGCCATTTTGAAAATATTGACTTTTGAACTTTGAAGCTTTTTACACCAAATAATTTGCTGAACTATTTTTGCCGATTGAGCTGAAATTTGCTCCATTCATACCTTTCTATAATATGATAAATAAGTTCTTCATATTTTATCTTGATATCTGCTGCCATTTTGAAAATATTGATTTTTATATAGGAAAGTTTACATTTTTAATTACCTTACTATAACGGACCTCATGAAACCTGTCTTGACTTTTAACGAACAATTGAAATTATAATTCACATAATAACAAAATCTGTTGTCATTTATAGGTTCATGTTTGTTGAGGAAAAGTTTTTTTTTATTTTCTGATGACCTAACATTACTGATAGTTCTCTTTTTGATGTCGCTACTATGAAATTGTAAAGATATTTGCAGTACCATTTTTTACAAGCTTTTATTTAACTTGCAGTGTTCGTATATGTATGTGTGTGTTCGGGTCAAATCGTGCAAATGGATTTTAAAATAGTCATCCTCAACCGATTGATTTGAAATTTAGATTGGCTAAGGCACGTCATTCTAAATCTAATATGGCGGACAGTCCAAGATGGCGGGCTATTTATTTTTCAAGCACACCCATGATATGGTATCAAATGAATGAGTTCACTGAGAAGAATACGAATAAAAGCTTGTTTTTGAAGCACACCCATGATATTTGGTATCAAATGAATAGCTTCACTGAGAAGAATACGAATAAAAGCTTGTTTTTAATAATGTATTTTTTTTTTACTATTATAAATAATATTGCTTACATTAGAAGATTAAATTATAGTATTACACCCAACCACTTATCAACACGATTTTGCATTTACATACATTTATTAAACTTGTAGAACCAAAACACTTGTTTTTTGATAAACATGATAATTTCTCTGTTATATCTAAAAACATGTCGCCTCAGTGACATAATTTCGCAGACTATATTAATGGTTCTTTTTTGTGGTCATAACTTAAATATACCTCTTCCCCTTTTTAAGTTAAAAACAATTTTTATGGTTTTAATACATTGTAAGCTTTTAGTTGGATTAATATATACTGCTGACGTTTGACATAGGTCTTGGTAGTAAATTCCTTTTTTGTGGGGGAGGGGGGGTGGTGGCCTTATTTTAATACTGTCCTGACCCCCGAACTCGGTACACATCTAATACTGAAATTGTTTTAAGGCCCTTTAGGGCGGTCTGTTTTATGACCTTCCATCAGTGACCTACTATTATATTATGTAGTAAAAGGTTCTAAAAAAAAAATGTTGGAACGTTAGGTTTTAAAAATGTATCTCCTTTCCTTATACACTTTGTTTTTTTTTTTGGTTACGTATAAAAAGTTATTACGGTACAGGAGTTCTTGCTGGAATCTGCCCTTTTTTTATACTCGCTCAAACACAAAAAATGGAGTCTTTAAAGTTCATAAATAAAATTACCGAAGAGATAAAGTTGATAAATAGCTCTGGATTTAATCATTGGTAAATTACTGTAATGTGGAGTTTTTCTCACAATTTTTTTGCCCTTTTCTTGTTTCTTGGTCATACATTATAATTTCTTTTATAGTCTCGTTACCCTGGAAATATTGTTAATAGTCATAAAACCCAGTTTTTGTGTATAATTTCATTTTGTACTTCATTTTCTTTTAGGTATATTAATGGGGTCTATATGGTATGTTAAAGATACTGAATAAAAATAATGAAATATCTACTATTAATAAGACTAAAATAGTTATTAAGTTTCGAAAATCTCTATTAGAATGCGCTAGTAGCGCAAGTTTTTTTTTTATTAATTTCGCGTAGCCGATTTTTCTATTATCCTTGAGAGGGGCAAAGAACCAAAATTTTTTCGCATTTTGTAATTTTTCCTTTTTTTGTTCAAGCTCTATCTATATTTAAAATATCAAGTTTCTAGGACAGCTAAAAGGTCCTTAGAATTATGATGAGTCACTTGAGTCAGTACAGTCTGTGCCAAACGAGAGTTAGTACGTTGACAGCGCAGGATAAACTAGCAAATGGGATGGGGAGCCAATGAGAGCTCAAGATTTTTCCTCTGGATAACCATAAAGAAGGTAAATATAGTAACTTTATTTTTTCACTCAGAGGTTGGCTAATCTGTGTGTCACTCGATTTCCCGTGCTGTCGAAGCACTGACTCTCGTTTGGCACAGACTGTAGATCAATGTCATAAAATAACAAAACTTTAGGCTCATAAATTCATAATATATCTTATGAAATAATATGGGTGAAATTTTTATTTTTGGTTCGAACTCTAACTTAAGATTGTCTTAATAAGTTTTACTCTAAAAATTTTAATCTACGCCTAATAAAAATAGACTGCCAATTAGTGGCTTATAGCTTCCTCGCGTCCTATTTCGTATGCGTCAATTACTTTATGCTTCTACAACCTATTATTGTCAAATTTTACCCCCGTTTTTTAAATCTGTCAAAATTTAAATCTGTCAATTTACTTGAATTTAAGTACATATTTATTAAAGAATGAAGACGGTTGAAATTATCTGGGGCTTTACTACGGAGCGACAAACCATATCCAAATTTCATAAAGTACTATTTTTGAAGATGTAGGTGTAAATAAATGTATGTTTGTGCGCATGTAGAAGAGCAAGTAATGGGCACAGAAGGTTAGAACTTATATGAGTCCAACAACGGCCTAATTAAGACCCTATTTAAATTGTTAAAGTTATACAAAAACCAAGAAATACCTTTTATCTACGATTGATACGTAATATAAACATTGTATCTCTGTTTAGATTCGTAGAAAGTGATTCTTTACGCACCTGTATTTATTGCGCATGCGTGTCTCATAGTTTTGAAGAATTCCTCTTCTTTACCACTCTAGCGCCGTAAAGAAGAAGAATTCTTCAAATTTACGCACGATTAGCGAGTTTGTTTACATTTAACATAACTAATTTGATGTTTATTTAATAAAAGTAACTGTTTGTATCGAGTTTTTTTGTGAAAATCAATGAGTGATTTAAGTGATTATGAAGAATATGAGGAGAATAATACGCCTTCCGAAATAATTAATTCGGCACAAAATACAACTAACGAATTGATGTCATCTTTATCAAAAGAGAAATACGAGCTTACATACAGGAAGTTTATTATTTTTTTCTGTATATATTATTAAAATCTAACAATCGTAGATAAAGGACGGTACGCAACTCGTGCGAAAACGGCATTTTGCATTTCTTGTGTGGTTTTACTACCCTCGCTGTCGCTCGGGTGTAAACTCCACAAACTCGCATGCAAAATGCTACTTTCCATACTCGACGCGTAATGTACTATTAACTAGAACACTTACATTTTTCTAAAACGATCCCACATTTACAAGAAAAATATTAATTATTTTTATATAACTTTGGGCCCAGCACGCTTTCACTGCGCTTTGAATAATTGTATAAATTTCATTAAAATCGAACGTGTAGTTTTTGACATGATGTACAGACAGACACGGAACCAAAAATGTTCCCTGATGTCTGAAGCAGATATCTTTCTTTGAAAATTTGAAATCGGTGATACTAAAATTTTCTTTTTTCAAAACGATAAGCAAATTAATATTAATAATAAATATTATATTTATTAAAAAGAACAAATAATTTCTATTTGCGTTTTGTGGCAAGAATACTAACCCAAGACATATACGTGTTGCAGCGCGTAGTGGTAGAATTTCTAACTGTTTTCCGTTTTGTTGCTATATTTTACCTTTAATTATTCTTAATGGCAAATGGTAAATTGATTTTACTCAAAATTAATTTGTCACTATAAAACTTTTTCTTTTCTAATTATAACTTTTCCCATTTTAAATCCAACAAATTTATGAATGGAAAGCCTTTGTATATTATTCATATTGTTTAACTTTCCTTTAACTTTTATTTGTTGTGAGTTATTAAACATTTTCTTTCATTTATTGATTTTATAATACAAACATATACAACTAATATTTTTTTCTGTTACCAAATTTCTAGGCCTCAATGTTCAGGTACCAACAGTTATACAAAAAATACGTGTGGTGTCGCGGGGTGGTAGGAACTTCCTTACGCAAGGAAGTTCCTTACGCTTTTCATTAAATATAAATTATTAAGTCGCACTGTTGCATATACGTTGCTAACTACTTATACATGGTGGAGTTAGAAAAGAAACAAAATTAAAAGTATTTACTACTACTATTTACTTTACTAACTATTTGTACTAAGCAGAGTTAAGGCAACATTAAAAGAAGAGCATTTTTTTATCATTAAAGCGAGCATCTTGTATCTCAATGTATTGAATATTGAGAAAATAGTTAATCATGATGAGTTTATAGTTAAAGAGGATGATTGTAGTTTAGAGCCGAGTATTGAGGGAAAAGGACTCTTCCAGCCAGACTTCATTTAAAATATTATAAAATATATCACTTTACGACACAAAAACTTCAGTTGGTATCAGCTTGAAATTTTACTACTTATACACGCCCGTTTCAATTGCACTTTAGACGATGTGTATGCTTTAATAGTCTTAGCGATCTTTAATACATCATAGCGGTGTCGGTGTTTGTTTTACTAAAATAATTTATTTAAAAAAGTTATTCCTCTCATTGAATAGATAATTAGAATTTTTGGAACGAAGTTCCTTATGGCACGTTCTGGATCCCGGGAGTGAATCCGTAAAAACGACTAAAATCACCGTCACAAAATCACCGTCACACAAAATCCGTCACGAAATCTACCGATGACAATAACTTGAGTTAAAGTTTACCGGGTTAGTTGAAATTTGGTACGCATACGCATGTTCATTTTACCAATGCCCAGGCTAAGTTCGTTGGACAACGTTATCCGCCCAAGCGTTCACGTGCAACGCTCGCGTAATCGTAAGCTTCAAAAATGTTAATACGGGAAAAAGTGTTATTAAGGAAGCTTGTTACTTGACTTGTTTTGTTTATTTTTGTTATATATGTCAAATGTCACTTATTTCAATCTAATATTCTTTAACAATCATATTCTAACTAATTTTTTTCTTATATTCAATACATATTTATTGTAACATGCTTGCTTTAATGATACTAATAACACTTTTCTTATAATTATACCTTAACTCCACTAGGTATAAACGGTTAGTTACTTTTAATTTTGTCTCTTTTCTAACTCCACCATATATAAGTAGTTAGCAACGTATACGTACTTAGCAGTGTGATTTTATAATTTATATTTAATGAAAAATGTAAGGAACTTCGTTCCTACCAGGTGTCCCGCGACACCACACGTATTTTTTTCTTGTTGTAAAATTCCAATTTTACATTTGAAGTTTACGATTAAGTTGCGAGCGTTGCGCGCGTACGCTTGCGTGGATAAGGATGTTGATAGTAAAATGAACATTNTGACGAATATGAGGAGAATAATACGCCTTCCGAAATAATTAATTCGGCACAAAATACAACTAATGAATTGATGTCATCTTTATCAAAAGAGAAATACGAGCTTACATACAGGAAGTTTATTTTTTTTTTTTCTGTATATATTATTAAAATCTAACAATCGTAGATAAAGGACGGTACGCAACTCGTGCGAAAACGGCATTTTGCATTTCTTGTGTGGTTTTACTACCCTCGCTGTCGCTCGGGTGTAAACTCCACAAACTCGCATGCAAAATGCTACTTTCCATACTCGACGCGTAATGTACTATTAACTAGAACACTTACATTTTTCTAAAACGATCCCACATTTACAAGAAAAATATTAATTATTTTTATATAACTTTGGGCCCAGCACGCTTTCACTGCGCTTTGAATAATTGTATAAATTTCATTAAAATCGAACGTGTAGTTTTTGACATGATGTACAGACAGACACGGAACCAAAAATGTTCCCTGATGTCTGAAGCAGATATCTTTCTTTGAAAATTTGAAATCGGTGATACTAAAATTTTCTTTTTTCAAAACGATAAGCAAATTAATATTAATAATAAATATTATATTTATTAAAAAGAACAAATAATTTCTATTTGCGTTTTGTGGCAAGAATACTAACCCAAGACATATACGTGTTGCAGCGCGTAGTGGTAGAATTTCTAACTGTTTTCCGTTTTGTTGCTATATTTTACCTTTAATTATTCTTAATGGCAAATGGTAAATTGATTTTACTCAAAATTAATTTGTCACTATAAAACTTTTTCTTTTCTAATTATAACTTTTCCCATTTTAAATCCAACAAATTTATGAATGGAAAGCCTTTGTATATTATTCATATTGTTTAACTTTCCTTTAACTTTTATTTGTTGTGAGTTATTAAACATTTTCTTTCATTTATTGATTTTATAATACAAACATATACAACTAATATTTTTTTCTGTTACCAAATTTCTAGGCCTCAATGTTCAGGTACCAACAGTTATACAAAAAATACGTGTGGTGTCGCGGGGTGGTAGGAACTTCCTTACGCAAGGAAGTTCCTTACGCTTTTCATTAAATATAAATTATTAAGTCGCACTGTTGCATATACGTTGCTAACTACTTATACATGGTGGAGTTAGAAAAGAAACAAAATTAAAAGTATTTACTACTACTATTTACTTTACTAACTATTTGTACTAAGCAGAGTTAAGGCAACATTAAAAGAAGAGCATTTTTTTATCATTAAAGCGAGCATCTTGTATCTCAATGTATTGAATATTGAGAAAATAGTTAATCATGATGAGTTTATAGTTAAAGAGGATGATTGTAGTTTAGAGCCGAGTATTGAGGGAAAAGGACTCTTCCAGCCAGACTTCATTTAAAATATTATAAAATATATCACTTTACGACACAAAAACTTCAGTTGGTATCAGCTTGAAATTTTACTACTTATACACGCCCGTTTCAATTGCACTTTAGACGATGTGTATGCTTTAATAGTCTTAGCGATCTTTAATACATCATAGCGGTGTCGGTGTTTGTTTTACTAAAATAATTTATTTAAAAAAGTTATTCCTCTCATTGAATAGATAATTAGAATTTTTGGAACGAAGTTCCTTATGGCACGTTCTGGATCCCGGGAGTGAATCCGTAAAAACGACTAAAATCACCGTCACAAAATCACCGTCACACAAAATCCGTCACGAAATCTACCGATGACAATAACTTGAGTTAAAGTTTACCGGGTTAGTTGAAATTTGGTACGCATACGCATGTTCATTTTACCAATGCCCAGGCTAAGTTCGTTGGACAACGTTATCCGCCCAAGCGTTCACGTGCAACGCTCGCGTAATCGTAAGCTTCAAAAATGTTAATACGGGAAAAAGTGTTATTAAGGAAGCTTGTTACTTGACTTGTTTTGTTTATTTTTGTTATATATGTCAAATGTCACTTATTTCAATCTAATATTCTTTAACAATCATATTCTAACTAATTTTTTTCTTATATTCAATACATATTTATTGTAACATGCTTGCTTTAATGATACTAATAACACTTTTCTTATAATTATACCTTAACTCCACTAGGTATAAACGGTTAGTTACTTTTAATTTTGTCTCTTTTCTAACTCCACCATATATAAGTAGTTAGCAACGTATACGTACTTAGCAGTGTGATTTTATAATTTATATTTAATGAAAAATGTAAGGAACTTCGTTCCTACCAGGTGTCCCGCGACACCACATGTATTTTTTTCTTGTTCTTCTCAATAAAAATTATACCACGCGGTTACAAATACATATAGCATGTAACTAAATAATTAAATAAATTTAATTATTAATAAATATTATTATAAACAAATAATAATTATCTTGTTGGAAATAATAAACCGATTTAAGGTTGTTTAA
>KZ651191.1:669458-681940 GCA_001010745.2 Gerris buenoi
GAGAGTAGGTATATTAAAATGTCAGCGAGAAAAGGAAAGCAGATAGTAGTTGAGCTTCCCGACTACACCTCAGCCACTATCCTACTTCCCTTCAAATATTACCTAACTATACTACTTCCCTTCTTATACCACGTCGGCCGCTACCACGTCTTTTCGGGGGTTAGCGAGCGAAGCGTGTAGGGGGCAGAGCCCCCTAGTTTAATTTAATTAGATTATTCATTTAATTAGTGGGACACCTTAAGAATTGCTTTTAATTTTACTCGGACTTGAGCACTGTTATGAAATTTTAATCTTACGTTAGACAACTTTGCTAACATTTATTTTATTTATCGTTGGTATAATAAAGGCTTGAGTTAAAAATATATTCTATAAATCATGTTAATTACATTTTAATACCCAGGAACTTGTTTATGAAATGTTCTTAAATGATTAAGGAATTCAAGCAAATTCTAGAAGTGAAGAACTTTCATTACTATATACTACTACAGTTGTATAATGCTTTACAAAGCATTTCATTCTCCTATATGTTGCAAGTGTGAAAAAGACTTGATTAATGAAAAAGTTTTCTCCTGCCGTAAAGATTTGTTGTTAGTTGGCTGAAGTCAAGTCATCGAACAATGTCAAAATAATAATAAATATCACTCGACCTAGTTTAATAGCGTAATATAACGCACAAGCTTTTCAGGGTAAGAAAAGAATGTAAGAGCTTGGCGTGTAGCTTCTCGAGCAAGACCAAGGGCTCGAGATTTTCCTGAGGTCATATGAGCCTACCACCATAAATTTTATCATAAGATAAATGACCGGGAGCTTTTACTGCTTATTTTGTAGCTTGGAAACAGCTTCGCTAAAAGGATTTCTACTTGATCGTTGAATTGTAATTATTACAGCTACTTCTTCACTTTTTTTTGAAAAATGTTACACCTTTTATATATTATTTGGATGTTATGCCTTTTATTTTATAAGCAAGCTAAATATTCACAAATCTAATTGTTCAAATTAATCCTATTAACAATTATCCTATTAACGATATCACCTTAAAATGTTTGTACAGAAAAATCTACCTGCGTCACTTCAAGCCCTATAAGATAGTCTAGTTAGTTTTTTTTTCAAGACTATAGGGGGCTTTATGGAATATGAGAAGGGAAGTAGTATAGTTATAGTTTATGGAATATGAGAAGGGAAGTAGTATAGTTATAGTTTATGGAATATGAGAAGGGAAGTAGGATAGTGGCTGAGGTGTAGTAGAGAAGGCGCAACTACTATCTACTTTCCTTTTCTCGCTGACATTTTAATATACCTACTCTCAACTTCTGCCTTACAGGCTTTCCTCTTCTCGGATGAATAACTATCTCCCTCACTCTGTCTACACAGTTAGTCTTATGTCACTCTCAAGCTCTCCCTCCCCCCTCCTCGGACTCAAGGGGTATCTCCTAACGCACTCTACACTCAGTGAAGTATGTCACTCTCACTGAACTCGTTTGTTTACAAAACTTTTTTAATAATAAGTATGGATAGATATACATTACGTCAGAAATATTGCCTGCACAAAAAATCCTGTTGTTAAATCAGGTAGTGTACTTATTTCATTTGGACACAAAAATTGAAGCTCTTATTCGAATCAATTTTCTCTGCTTAGTTGCATTGTGCGCTTGTGGTTGTCTCTTTATAATATTTTTCTAAATCACATCAACTCACTAGTATTATTAAGTTAAGGCGCTTTTCGTGTCAGGCACGTGTTTTTATTTCTTTCGTTTGAGTATAATAGTCTAAAACAAGGAAATTTTTGTTGGTTAAGGGAGCTTTTATGGAGGTCGTCTTAAAGGAATATCATAAACTGTCTCCCCACGTAAATAGTTCAATATTAACCAGTTTACGTGGAGATAAAAATGTATGTTATTCCTTTTAAAAAAAAAATTGTAAATGGTTTTAAGAAAATACGTAGAAAAAGTATGTATTTATTGCACGTTGACATAATATCTAGTTAATAATTTTAGTGTACAAATTAATTAATTATTTGTTTGTGTGTGTGTGAGTGTAATTTGTGTGTGCCCTATGTTTTCCAACGTATGAGTCGTTGCAGTCGTTCGTTTCCAAAAATACTGCAGTTTGTTTCCAGTCGCTAGCGGGCAAAAATATCGAAAAAAATATCGGTCTTTCTGATCCTACCCAGTACATGATTATGATTTTTGTTATTTTCATTATTTTTAATTTTATGTTTTTCAGATGTCAAAGTATTTTTTTATCATTATATTCCTAGCCATAGTTAGTATTCTAAGTAAATCTTGTTCTGGTAATCCACCTACCTGAAATACCTTACCCTTTCAAATTGTCTAGATTGTCATTCACATTTCCATTCATTCCTTTATAACATGCCATAGATAGAGTCAACCTCGACCATTTGTATTATTTTTATTTTACACTTTCTTGCTTGTTCTGATGATGCTAACAAATTTAGCGAAACGTTAGCATAAACTTTATCACTGGGTTTTATTTGACAGCATCTCGCTAAAATACACTTTTATTTTAATTCAAAGTAAAACCTCTATGATGAATATTGTTATGATGGATTTATTTAGGTGTAAGAAAAAAAAATACGATTTAAAACATGTTGCTTAGATGAAACGTTTCGACCCTGATAAAGGTCTTTATTAACTAAAACAACCAAATACTTGTATCAATTTAACATATTACGTAGAACATAAATAATATTGTCATTCTCCCTTAATTACAATAATCTAATCATAATTTTTCATAGAAATTAATTCATTATCGAAATTAATTAATTAATTCATCATAGAAATTTCAAAAACTTAAGGTTTATAATTTAGTAAAACCTCTGTAAATGTAAAACATTTTAAAAGAAAATTAAACACTAAGGATATTAATTTGATAATTCAAAACAATAATTGCCATTAGAGTAGAAGCAATTGCCAAGCATACTTCTTCTCTATTATTCATTCAAATTCAAGCCATAATAGAACCAAAAGGATTTAGTCTACGAGCAACCATGATGAGTCTAGCGATTAGGATTGTCAACCGTGGCAACTAGTAAAGGGCTAAATTCCTTCTGGCGTAATTAAGGGCATATTACACTGGATTAACGGAATTCCAGCCACCGAGGAGGGAACATTCTGTCGAAATTTCAAGCCCTTTTCACTTTAGACACTTCCGAGTACCCCCATGCAATCTGTGAAGGAAATTCTGTCTGCGTGCCGAGCGCACAGTGTTGATCTTCCACCTCAGTTCCATCCACTTTAATAACCTCACCACCAATTTTCATTTACACAGCAACATACTTCAAGTTTCATCCCTATATCGAAATATAGAAGAAATATTAAACGTCTAAAGAAAAAGCTCCTGTAAAAACTATCTTCTAAAAAGCATTTATTGACAAGTATCAAGTTTTGGCAGAACGAAACATTTATGCTTACGTACATTACCCTTTTATTTATGTATTAAATATTCTAAATTACATTCCTTGGTCTAATTAAAAGTCTTCTTTGGGTAGAAATGATAATTTCGGCGTTAAAATGGCCGCCCTTTTTTAAACGCGTTACATATTTGACATCCAAATTTCATTACCTTACGTCGAGGTGCCTTCAATACGTTAAGACCTCCTAAAATTTCTAAAATTCGACTTTTTTATATTAACTCCCGGAAATATCATTCGCCTACAAAGTCGTTTATATGTTTATTTTTGCCCCATTTTTTAGGACCTGTCCTTATGGGGTAGCAGGGCGATTTTGTTTTAATAATTTAGGGGGTAAAATGGCCGCCAATACTTTTCTAAACCACTAAAATGATACCTCACTCGAAAATTACAAAAAAAAGAAGAAATTTTGAGTGTTCGAGTGCGTAATAGTTTTCATGTTTTTAAGCAAAAAAAGTTTAACTTGTTGTCTAAATTACTACTCTCTAGCTACAATAAGCCGGGAGATACGATCCAACATGCGACGGACGGACGGACGGTGGAACGGACGGACGGACGAACTACTAAAAGCATCAGGAGTTCTATGACTTCATAACCCTAATAACTACGTTTTTATTCTCTTAAAAATTTACCCACTTGGTAAAATTATTTGAGTATTTATTTTTAATAAGGGTAACAAATTTCTACAAATTTTACTATTTGTTTTGTTATAGTAAATAAATCAATATTCGACTGAAGATGGTTTTTTGAAAAAGCCGAAACGCACCAAATAAGTACTACTATCCTACTGTCTTTAATTCCTACACCTCATCCGACGCATCAATACGATAATTTCTACTTATAATAAACGACGAATTAACACCCGAAATAAAAAAAACCTCAATCAAAAAGAACAATTTTGGTTAATAATCAAAAAACCCTAAATAAAAACCAACAAATGAATTAACATACATATTGGATCATTCGAGCTTTGTTGAAATGGATGGATAAGTGGTTCCGGAGTTCCAATATTCAAACAAATGTCTGTTATTACTTTTTATCGGAATTTCATGTTGATTTTTATGACGTAAGGGGTAGAAAATTATTAAAGTAATATAAAAAAAAGAAATAACTTTTTTTATTCCTCCACTTTCTCTTTCTTTAAGTATTTTTTTCCCCCAAATTCTCCAAATAAACGAGGTATTGGATGGTCCATGTTTTAGCTCTGCAGAAACTTTGTGCTTGGTTTAAACAAAAGTAGATTTTTATCCTTATTTCTTTTTTTTCTTTTTTCCCCCGTAGTGGTAGATATCCCTCCTTTTTTAAAAAAAAAAAAAAATATCTCCGCAAGTATCCCTCTTGAAGTGGAAGGACACAGAATGAAATAGTTGAAATTCTCAACAAGAACGGCTCTTAGAATTTCCAACTTTCACAAGAGGATAGGACCTTCTCGCTGACAAAAATTTTCCACTTCTGAAAATACATTAAATAAACGCCGCCGTAACGAAATTACTCCTTCATATTCCCTTTCCGGGGCCTTCGACTTAAACGAATTGTTTTTAGACGCAAGACGGTAGACTTTATCACGGTTTGAAGACGGAACGATTTCACGATGTTCCCCTCCACTCTATATGGAAACGAAGGACCAATTTAGTAACCTGGGAGCGTAGTTGAGATTTCCAAGCTCGTAATTTTAACTTCAAACAAGCCCCTTTAATATCTTTCGGAAACCGTCGATGAAATAAACTCCTTGCGGAATTTCAAACCTTCAAAACTTTTGCGGGCCCGAACCGAAAATTGACAATAAAGACAAGGAGTACGAAACTAAACTTTGTTGCGAAAAGGTTAAGATTCCAAGTGGAGAGACATTCTAGTGAGATTGAAAGACAAATAGAGATGATTATATTCGTAGGCGACGAAATTTCAAGAAAACCTTTAAAGAAGAAACTTCCCAAGGACTAAAAAGAAGACAATGGAAAAATTACTCAATGAAATTATGTGTATCTGAATTTTAAAAAGAATGACAGTAAAAGTTAATTCAACAATAAATTAAATAGAAAAATGCAGCAACAAGAATTTAAAGAGGTCAAGAACTTGAAAACGAAATAACCATTTTGGGCGTATTGTATACGTTTAATGCAAAAACAACAAAACACCACTAGATGTTTCATTAAAAATCGAAAAAAAGCGTTTTAAATATGATGCAACGAAAAATCGTCATTCTTCAATAAGCTATTGAACTTTTGAACTTACCACATTGAGTAATCGACTGTTCATATTGATAATACCAGCTGACTAAATCTTTCTTTAGCCTTCACTCGAAGACATGAGACTTGTTAAACTGTCTCCTGAACAATGAATCACAAATATGATTTACAACTCGCCCACCGCTTAACCCACAAAGAAAGTCCCTAACAAGGAATACGTCGCTTAGATATTGCAATGAATCAAAACAAAGTGCTGTCCCCGGTTCTTAAGCAAAGGACTTAAGTGAAAGTCTAATTAGATAAATGTCTAGGTCGGGATAATTAATGGAGGATTCCCCTCGAGTCCAGGTAAATATGAATTGCAAATAGGATGTGGCATGAAGGCAAGGGTGTAAGAACAATATTGAATTATACTCTGTTCACTAAAACCTCCAAGCAAAGAAACAGATGACACAATGGAATAATTATTAATATTCACATATTACTAATTCCCCCCCCCCCCCCCTCTTATCTAGGATAATAACATACTGCTTAAACACATGATGAAACTGTCCTTCTTCTTTATCATTGCTTTACAAGCCGCATTTAAATTCTAACAATTAACAACTACACAAGTTAAAAGATCAACATTTTTAAACATAGAACAAGACTTCTGAGAATTTTAAAAAGGAAAAAATCCAAAAACGATGATAAAAATTGTCGCCCCTTAATATGGCATATCATGGAATTCACAGCAATGATCTGGTTTTTATCTCCTTATATTAATGTAAAATAGTTATCTATTGTAATTATAAGAAATTGATATGTTTATCTATGAAATGTTGAATATTAGATCGCATCGTTGTAAAGGCACCCTTAATATGGCATAGGTCTTATTTGGGAAAATTTCAGTTGCCATATTTGGGGAAATCACGTTTTTCACATCAGTTCTTCCATAAAATAAACAATGAGTTGAAAACTTAAAACTGATGGGTGCATCTTAATCTACACAATATACTGAATGTATATCTGTAAACATATATTAGTTAAATACTTGCATTACATTAGTTTTGACCGATCAAAAGGAATCACTATAAACTTTTGTTGACACTAAGTTTGGGAAATGGATAACTGTGAGGAGTTTAAGATATATCACTATCTCCCTAGCAGCACTACTGTATAATTACTTCGTTGACTCATTCGCTGACAGAAATTAGCTCTTGGTTCAAGAGAAAACCCACTATGTCATATGCCTAATATGGCCATAACCTGTGCCATATTAGGTGCCTTTACCCTAACGATAAAAAAAATACTTAGATATATGAAAAACAGAATTAAAAATAATGAAAACAACAAAAATAATAATATAATATACTGGGTAGGATCAGGAATACAGATATTTTTTCCAGTCGCTTGTGGGCAAGCGATGGGAAAAATATCGGTCTCTTTGGAAGGTTCCCCACTACCACGCCCAGGTGGTCCGACCGCCCTCCACCGCTCCGGTTCGTGCTACAGAAAATCAGTCCTACTACTTTTTGAACCTACCTTGTATGATGGGCAGACTTCCCAATACCTTGATAAAAGAATTTACCACCATAAATATAGTTTGACACCCAACCGTCCCATTCCCACAGCTTTAACTAATTATTAATCCAATACTCAACATAATTTTGACTTTGAAAGTACTAAGATTTGTGCCCAGAAAAGTTCAAACGTAATACCCTTAAAATGTACTACATTTCTTAACTTAAATCACCAAAACACAAAATTGATTAGCTGGTCTAACTAGCTTGATTAGACTTGGTCACACACTTTTTTTGCACACTATCCTATGGACTATCACGGGTCAATTAGATAAAAGCCCGGGTCAATTGGGGGGCCCCCAATCCCTGATTGTACTATTAACTCATCTTTTTATATTATTACTAGCCGTTACGCCCGTGAAAACGGGAAGAATAAAATATAGTCAAAAAAAGAGATAGTTATAATTAAAATATTTAAAAAGATATATTATACTGTTTAAATAGAAAGTTTTATGCCCTCCGAATCATTACATAGGCATAGCTCAGCGGAAGCGTTTTCGCCTGACGCACAGGAGGTCACTGGTTCAATCCCAGCTTATGGCTCACCAATTTTTACGTTATAAATCATTTAGAGGTGAGTCGTCGCCGTCGTCGGGACACTACTCGATTATATAAAAGATTTGTATCATATTTGAGTATGGTTAACACTGATATTATCATATGTTAGTATGATAATATCAGTGTTACCATACTAACATTATAACATTAACATATGTTATATAATATATAACATTTCAACGAGAAGTGGGTCGAATTTAGAGGATAAAATCGTTCCCCATGAAAATCTTTCGTTCTTAATAGGCTCTGAAGTCTGTGAACATGTCACTATATTTTCTTATAAATATCACTGTTAAAGGTAAACATTCTGAGAGTAAATGTTCCAAATGTTAGCGTTTTTGAACAATTCTGTGAAATACTGCCTCTTGTGTTGAAAAAACAAACCTTTTTTCCAATACTTCTACTTCCTCTTAGTAAGAACAATATTGAATTATACTCTGTTCACTAAAACCTCCAAGCAAAGAAACAGATGACACAATGGAATAATTATTAATATTCACATATTACAAACCCCCCCCCCCCCCTCTTATCTAGGATAATAACATACTGCTTAAACACATGATGAAACTGTCCTTCTTCTTTATCATTGCTTTACAAGCCGCATTTAAATTCTAACAATTAACAACTACACAAGTTAAAAGATCAACATTTTTAAACATAGAACAAGACTTCTGAGAATTTTAAAAAGGAAAAAATCCAAAAACGATGATAAAAATTGTCGCCCCTTAATATGGCATATCATGGAATTCACAGCAATGATCTGGTTTTTATCTCCTTATATTAATGTAAAATAGTTATCTATTGTAATTATAAGAAATTGATATGTTTATCTATGAAATGTTGAATATTAGATCGCATCGTTGTAAAGGCACCCTTAATATGGCATAGGTCTTATTTGGGAAAATTTCAGTTGCCATATTTGGGGAAATCACGTTTTTCACATCAGTTCTTCCATAAAATAAACAATGAGTTGAAAACTTAAAACTGATGGGTGCATCTTAATCTACACAATATACTGAATGTATATCTGTAAACATATATTAGTTAAATACTTGCATTACATTAGTTTTGACCGATCAAAAGGAATCACTATAAACTTTTGTTGACACTAAGTTTGGGAAATGGATAACTGTGAGGAGTTTAAGATATATCACTATCTCCCTAGCAGCACTACTGTATAATTACTTCGTTGACTCATTCGCTGACAGAAATTAGCTCTTGGTTCAAGAGAAAACCCACTATGTCATATTANGCTTACCTCGGAATATATATATATATGGTTTCTATTTTCAAAGAAAATAGGATTTTTTATCCTTTTTCCTGTAGATATTTGGGGGTATTGGTTTTCTCGGAGCAATAAGGACAAGTTCGACTACAAGGCAGCCGACTCGGTTCCCAACAAGTGCTCTCTGCCTCACCACCCCTCTATGAATGTCCAATGTGAACCCGAAACCTGGGGTCACCGTATCCAACGACAAACTGTTCCGTACAACAAGATCACCGAGGAGAAAAAAGAAAGGAAAAACTTGACTAAAAATATATCTCCACTTCGGATAGGGTTTAAAAGAAAAACCATTTACATTTCTGAGAAATCCAACATTTAATGTTTTATCTGTTTTTAAACCTTTTACTGATGAAATTATAAAACTTTTATAATAGTGTAGAATTTAGGTTTATATTTTAATCGATTGTTCTATTTAGAGAATTATTTATCCATTTCTTACTTTCACATGTAAAAAGTATTGTGATTGCACGAAAAATTCTATTTGAGATTTTGATAGATTTACAGGTTTTTAGGTCCCCTGAGCCCAAAAAAAGTAGATTTTCAATATGCCTGTATGCCGTTTGTGCAGTGCAGAGCCGTGGAGCCTTAACCTACTGGGTTGATTTTGACGCAATTTGGCATTCATGTTAGAAAAATCATACCTTGAGGCGAAAACGAGAAATTAATTTTATCTTCAAATTTGGGGGCGCTACCCCCCGAAAACTCTGAAAAAACGTAAAAATATTATTTCTCTAAAACTGTTCAACAAATTCTAAAATGTAGTCCATTTAAATATAAATCTAACGATATAAGCCGTTTTCCCGGGAAAAAGCTAGTTCTTAAGAAAATAGCTTCAAACACGGACCAAGAGAGGCCAGGTCCCATTCCCCGCCAAGGAGATGTTATATTTTTGATAAATGATGATTGATAATGATGTTGATAAATTTTGATAAAAAGTTCAGTAATAATTAAATGAACCTACGAAAATTCGCAAACTAGTAGATGGAAAACACTGGGCTAGGTAATTATAAACCCTTATGTGAAAAAGTTTGTCTGTGTTTTTTCCCGGTCACACTATTTATATTTATACAAATACATAAATAATGTATTTTAAGTATTGATACATTTTTGTCTGCACATATATTATTACTAGCTGAATACCCGTGCTTCGCTACGGGGTGTTTTATTTTTAATTTATAAACTACCATCGAGAAACATTTAAATTATTTTACTAAGCGAGAATATTTATATTCTATCCCTCCCCCTTATTTCTATACCCCTCCCCTTTGATGGGATAATTTGCTAATATCCCAAATTAGTAATTGATTCCGATTGCTGAAAAAAAAAATTTTTAAATACAACTTTCCGGGAAAAGCAGCGTTTTTATCCTCTTTTCTACAGAAATTTCCACAAATCTTAAAATATTTTCAGGAGTTTTTTCTGCAATTTTGGTTAAAGAAATTAGAATTTTGAAATCTTTTTAGAAGCCCCGTTCTCCGCCCGATATAAAGCTACCAACACGTTTTATAGCCTAAATCACCCTTAGAATTGAGTTTAACATTGTACCCAAGAACCACCAAAATATATTCAGCTATTTGGACGTGACTGACGCACAGAAAAATAGATATAAAATTTTCTAAACAAATTCGTCGTCAGGACCACTGATTCAGTGAAAATACAAAATTTGAGCCCAATCGGATAAATGTACAGTCACAATAATTATTAGTTTTATGTGCATAGATATAAATATATTTTTCCATTTACCCCCCCCCCCCCTCCCCCCAAACGTACATAACAACAATTACAGTACTTTTAGAGCTTTTCAACGGTATGCATCATGAAGGGTTTTCATTACTTTGACATTTGTACCCTGTACCGCAGTGTACCAAAAATTAAATTTCGAAAATTCATGTAGACAGTGACCTTCCCCTTACTTTAAAGGTCAAATGTGCAAATTTTCCTCGAACTCGAACTAAAACTGCAGATTTGAATAAAGAACACACACACGCCCGCGCACACGTGCACACACACATACATTGATTTTTCTACTGTACATTGACATTTCCTTTTTACCCTTCTCCTAAATTAAAATATGAAAAAAATGTATTTTACATTACTTATTAATTCAGACATTTCATTACTTAGACATTTGTACCCCGCACCCAGTGTACCAACATTTTAACTTCATAATCTCATGTAAGCAGTGACCTTCCCCTAGTTTTTAAAGATGTGTAATGTGTAAATATCCATCAAATTGGGATAAACTGTAGATTTGTATAAAAGACACTCATAGACACTCTTTATTTATATAAGATGTAGCTATACATATTTTTCCATTTTACCCCCTCCTAAATGAAAATATGACAAAACTGTACATAACAACAATTACTGTACTTTTAAAGAGCTTTTCAACGATATGCATCATGAAGAGTATTCATTACTTTGAAATTTGTACCCCGTACCCCTGGGTACAAAAATGAAAATTTCGCAAAATCCTTTCTTAGTGGACGCCTATGATATGAACAGAGTATATCCTGAAAATTTCAAGTCTCTCGGTTAAGCAGATTTTGCTGTGCGTTGATTCTATGTCAGTCAGTCAATCAGGACATTGCCACTTATATTATAGATGTTTAATATACTAAATATTTTTTTAACCAATTCTTAGTGACTTTATAAAACGGTTGGTTCCTCATAAGATACTCTAGATGTAATATATCTCAAGAATGTATTTGCTATTTTTCTAATTTATCGAAGGCGTAAGACAGATTGTCTGGGGAATATGGAGTATAGGAAGTAAGTCTCCTAAGGGAACACATCGTCTCTTAAGAATTTGAGGTATTGCCTCCAGAGATAACGAAAACGATTTTCTGCCTGTAATTTATCTAGGGCCCTGACTGTCAGCAACTGCCAGTAATAAACGAGACCACCTTGCTTACCTCAGACTGAAACAAACTTATACTGAAAAAGCTAGTTCTTAAGAAAATAGCTTCAAACACGGACCAAGAGAGGCCAGGTCCCATTCCCCGCCAAGGAGATGTTATATTTTTGATAAATGATGATTGATAATGATGTTGATAAATTTTGATAAAAAGTTCAGTAATAATTAAATGAACCTACGAAAATTCGCAAACTAGTAGATGGAAAACACTGGGCTAGGTAATTATAAACCCTTATGTGAAAAAGTTTGTCTGTGTTTTTTCCCGGTCACACTATTTATATTTATACAAATACATAAATAATGTATTTTAAGTATTGATACATTTTTGTCTGCACATATATTATTACTAGCTGAATACCCGTGCTTCGCTACGGGGTGTTTTATTTTTAATTTATAAACTACCATCGAGAAACATTTAAATTATTTTACTAAGCGAGAATATTTATATTCTATCCCTTTCCCTTATTTCTATACCCCTCCCCTTTGATGGGATAATTTGCTAGTATCCCAAATTAGTAATTGATTCCGATTGCTGAAAAAAAAA
>KZ651191.1:688486-699504 GCA_001010745.2 Gerris buenoi
TTTTTTTTTTTTTTTTTTTTTTTTTTTTTTTTTTTTTTTTTTTTTTTTTTTTTTTTTTTTTCACCCATCCAAATTCTAAACCAAAATTTTCATATATTATTATAAGCCAATAATACGCAGATTTCTTTGAAAATTCGCTTATTAAGTCATGGTGCATGACTGGACTTTTTTCATTACACTTAATGTAGAATTTTATTATTCACTTAATCTTTACGCATTAATTTACTTTCAGTGATTACCGAAGATAACGAAAGCTACGTGATTGTTATAAAGAACGAAACATTTTTTATGTCTGTTTGAAATCGGAGACATAAAATATGTTCGTTCTTCAGAACTATCATATAGCTTCCGCTACCTTCGGTAATCTCCGAAGCAAAAAGAAAGCGAGAAAAGATCAATGTTAATAGTTATTTACGCAACAAGGGGAGAAGTATGTTTTCCTGTTCAAGGTTAAGTTTTCTCCTGAGGCACCGCCGAAGGAGAAAACGTCATTAGCTCCCGAGGCCTTAGGCCGAGGGAGATAACTGTAGTATTAGCTCTCGAGGCTTGCCGAGGGAGAAAATCCCGAGTGCAGAAATACTTCGATCCATGTTGCGTATTAAATTTTATCTACGACTAGTGCACCATGCACCATGGGTAATAGCTATTAAGTTTGTAGGTATAAAAGTTTTACCTACAGATTCACGTAATTTAAACACCAAACTGATATTTAGTTACTTAATTTATTAAAATAACAATTTTTATACTAAATATATGTTTTTAATTTAAAGACTTTGTATGATAACCTAAAGTAACCTTTCCGAAAAATTAGTAAACAAAACAGCTAAAAAAACATACTACCAACATAATACTTAAAATTTACCTAAAAGAATACCTTTTAAGTTGGTATGATTGTTTTTTCAATCCCAAGGGTGGGAAGTAACACTTCCCTCCCCGTTATTAGCAATGTAAAGTCCACTTACAATGCAAGTCGTAGATAAAAAATATAATGCTTTATTAGGTCAAACATTTTTTTTCTTTTTTAAAATATTAAAAATTAAATTTATAAGCTTATGATATTTTTAAAAAAGAGAATAATGTGAATAATATAAATTCTAAGCATTAAGATGAAATTAAATAATTATAGAGCTAGTATAACTGGAAATATTGCTATTATAGAAATAATTTTTTTTTACTCCTTTAAAGAAAAATAATATAATAGTTCCAAAGAGAATAAATGGGATCGTTTCTACATGAAATGAACCATATAAATAAAAATATCGAAAAGTCGTAAAAATGGTTTAATCAAAGCAAAAGAATTAAAATCAATTTTTAAATTATTAAATATATTTTTACTTAGAAATACTTCATTCTTTTAACATTTCATGATGGCCTTCACTAAACCTTTAAATTTTAACTTACTAAATATCGTTAGATACCAAGATCAGTGGGAGATAGGATCTAATCAAATTATACACTTATTAACAAACTTTCTTGGAATAAGCCCCACTTAGTAAAGTTGTAAAAATTCAGCTAAAAGTAAAAACTTAGTAGTTAACAGTGAAAATCCTCTTTTTTAACAGAGTATTTTTCTCTATAAAAAGCGTAGAAGAGAGATAAAAAAGTATTAAAAATAAAATTAAATCATACGTACTAAGTGAAAAAAAAGAAAAATCTTAAAAACTATCAATATATCTTAAAAAAAGAAAAGAAAAGTTGAAAGCCCTAGAATGGGTTTTATATATAAAAGAGCTATTTTTCTATTTGAGATAATCTTGGTAAGTACTGGCTGGATCTATGCTTCAAACCACAATCTAGAGTAGTTTTATATTTATCATTCGTTCAATAAGAACATCTTTTAAATAGAAGATTGGACTTTAGAACAGTTTTTAGGGAGCCAGCGTGCCCAGGGTCTTAAAGCGCTCGCTCAGCTATCAATAAGTCGAGGTAACTCGAAGTCGTGGGTTCGATCTTGTGTCATGATACTCTGAATTGCACGCTTATATAGTTTACTAATGACACACCATACTCTCTTCGGTGGTACAATGTACAAATGTATGATGTGTGAAGTACGCCCCGTGGTGGGAACTCTCCACCATGGGGCGTAAAAAGGGCCTAAAAGATGGCCTAATTGCTAGGTTAGAACAAGTGGTTCGTCCTACCCGTTCTAGTAGGAAGTACAAGACTACTACTACACAACGTACAGAACAGTCAGCCAATTAATGTGGCACATGGCATCCTCGCGTACTATGCTTGACATGAGGGAACATTTTTGGTTCCATGTCTGTCGATCTGTCGCTAATTTTTTCGAACCAACAATAAAAACTACTCGTCCAATATTATTGGAATTTGTATGCTAGATCATAATTAGCCCACATATTTATGCCTCCGATGTCAAAAATTCCAAGACAAAAATCCGTTTAACATCAGAGATTATTTTTCAGCAGTAACTTTGTTTATGAAATTTGAATGGTTTGTCGAAAGTAGCCTGCAGATAACCCTATATTAATTTAAATTTTAAATTTTGCTAAATTGATAATTTATGTAAAAAATTAAAACAATTGTTTGACAGATTTTAAGGGCAAAAGGGAAATTAAATAAATTTGACTGTAATAGTTTGTAATTTCAAAAAAATATCAAAGTTTGAGGAAGCTATGTGCCACACTCATTGTCATATTATTACCTTACTACTAATTAATNAAGGAACTTCGTTCCAATAAATGGAAAACACTGGGCTAAGTGATAATTAACTCGTATATGAAAAAGTTTGTCTAAGTTGTCTCGGACCAATTTTTTTCATGATAAAAGTGCTAAATCAATATGGAATGTTTTATTAGACTAAAAATCCTGGTATTGTTGCTATGGTTTTTCGTTTTTGTTGTTTTATTTAATTAAACTAACAAGGTTAAATTGTTGCTTATAAGCCCTCATTATACCTAATATTTCTTTGCTTCATTCTTCTAAAGTAGGAAATACTTATTTTTCCCGGAGTTGCGAGAATGACCCAGCACGGTTATTTTTTAGCCTGGAAAATGGGAAAAGCATGTCTGGCTGTCTTCTTTTCACTAACAATGCTATATGAGTTGCCACACACCTATACACTTGCTATTCTTTCATCTCTCTCACGTATATTTTTTCATTCCCTCGTATTCGTTCCTTTTCTTCTTCAACAGTCGACCCTAGTTGCTTTTTTTTTGCTTTATTCCCCCCCACTCTTCTATTTTTATGCTTTTTTTCTCTCTCATCGGGTGAAACCATTCCTCGAGTTAATGAATTAGATACCATGAGAGCCATTTCTATTCAGTGATGATTCTGGAGTAAATTTCCTACTCTTGCCTAATCCCATTTCCCCAATTGTTTTTCTTGTGCTTGATTTTTCCCGCGCACCAAGTCACTCAGAAAAAAAGCACTTTTCTAAATATAATTATCTCCCTCGGCTTCGCCTTGGGAGCTAATTGACATTAATCCCTCGGCTTCCACTCGGGGATTAAGATACACTAACCCTACGTAATCCCAGAAACTTTCATGAAAAATGTGGAAGTTATGTGTGTGACAAGGATTCGTGGACACACAGGCAGATAGACACTAATCTAAAATTGTTCAGAAATGCCTAAAATGCGAGTGGGAAATTTAATTTTGGAGGGGAAAAAATTGTCACCTCTCGAAACTGAACACATTGCTTCCACTACTTTGGTAGACTTTGAAGCAAAATAAAAACAATTTATAATTAAATATGAATACCAAATCAACCAAAACCTTAGACTGTATATAAGTGAAAGGTCCACTGTTATATTTTGTCTACATCAAACGAAAAAAAAGGTGTAAATATCCTACATATTATAAGATAAATTAATTACAATATTCTTTTGACCAGTATATTTTATCAGATACCTTAAAAATCCTAAACATATAGGCTCTTTGTACTCTCCCGAACAAATGTTTTAAACGAAATTAAACGTGTTTAAACATTGCTAAAGAATACTATGTTTCAAAANCTAAACATATAGGCTCTTTGTACTCTCCCGAACAAATGTTTTAAACGAAATTAAACGTGTTTAAACATTGCTAAAGAATACTATGTTTCAAAACCTCATTTTCAGTGTCATATTTAAAAATTTATGATCGTCATTTATTGTAAAGATAAATATCTTAACGCTACTGGTCCGAAGAATTTCTTTAGACAACCAGATAAATTAGCATATTAATGTATTTTAAAAAAAATATAGGTGACCTAGTTAAGTGATAATATAGTGTTTTTAAAACACATGATTTGGTTCTTATACAAATATAAAGTATTTATAGAAGTTTTAATACGTAAAATATATTTAAGCAGATACTGATTTCCATTGTTGTTCATTTATAAGCTTATCGCCATCTTACTTTGTAGTATGAAATAACATTAATTATGGACTACACAATTCTAACTTAAATTGAAGAAGCACTTCAATTAATTAATTATAGAACATTTTTCACTTTTTAGGTAGAATTTCTTCTTTTATTTTGGTTTGTATCTTATTTTTATAATTTCTTCATTTTTGTTTCTTATTTCTTATTTTTCTGAGCAATTTTCAAGTTATATTTTTATGCACTGATAAAATTTTTGTATGTTGCCACTTATTTATTTTGGCACGTCTTTAGATTGTTACTCCCCTTATAAAAAAACCAGAGGGGAGTAACAATCTAAAGAAGGTATACGGAATGATCTTCTTTAGACTGTTACTCCCCTTATAAAAACAGAAGTGTGGTATTCCTTTCTCCCAAAGTGCATTGGATGAAAAATCCCTTTGTCTTAATAGTTATTTAGTCATTTTCATTTTTATTCTAAAACAACACAGGGGAGTAACAATCTAAAGAAGTACCTTTATTTTAATTTTTCCTAATTATCCTTAAACTGCTATGTTCTAAGTATATTATACCCTTTATTCTTTATTATGCTTAATCTACTTAAGGGTTTTAGGGTATTCATTTTATTCCGTTTTTGCTGTATTTCTCCTCTTTTGAGGCATCTTCAGGCCTAAAATGAGATTTTTTTAAAAATATTATCTCTCGTATAACAAACATGACTTTAATTAATTAATATATAAGCAGCTTGGAGAATTATTAAATATATTTTTACTTAGAAATACTTCATTCTTTTAACATTTCATGATGGCCTTCACTAAACCTTTAAATTTTAACTTACTAAATATCGTTAGATACCAAGATCAGTGGGAGATAGGATCTAATCAAATTATACACTTATTAACAAACTTTCTTGGAATAAGCCCCACTTAGTAAAGTTGTAAAAATTCAGCTAAAAGTAAAAACTTAGTAGTTAACAGTGAAAATCCTCTTTTTTAACAGAGTATTTTTCTCTATAAAAAGCGTAGAAGAGAGATAAAAAAGTATTAAAAATAAAATTAAATCATACGTACTAAGTGAAAAAAAAGAAAAATCTTAAAAACTATCAATATATCTTAAAAAAAGAAAAGAAAAGTTGAAAGCCCTAGAATGGGTTTTATATATAAAAGAGCTATTTTTCTATTTGAGATAATCTTGGTAAGTACTGGCTGGATCTATGCTTCAAACCACAATCTAGAGTAGTTTTATATTTATCATTCGTTCAATAAGAACATCTTTTAAATAGAAGATTGGACTTTAGAACAGTTTTTAGGGAGCCAGCGTGCCCAGGGTCTTAAAGCGCTCGCTCAGCTATCAATAAGTCGAGGCAACTCGAAGTCGTGGGTTCGATCTTGTGTCATGATACTCTGAATTGCACGCTTATATAGTTTACTAATGACACACCATACTCTCTTCGGTGGTACAATGTACAAATGTATGATGTGTGAAGTACGCCCCGTGGTGGGAACTCTCCACCATGGGGCGTAAAAAGGGCCTAAAAGATGGCCTAATTGCTAGGTTAGAACAAGTGGTTCGTCCTACCCGTTCTAGTAGGAAGTACAAGACTACTACTACACAACGTACAGAACAGTCAGCCAATTAATGTGGCACATGGCATCCTCGCGTACTATGCTTGACATGAGGGAACATTTTTGGTTCCATGTCTGTCGATCTGTCGCTAATTTTTTCGAACCAACAATAAAAACTACTCGTCCAATATTATTGGAATTTGTATGCTAGATCATAATTAGCCCACATATTTATGCCTCCGATGTCAAAAATTCCAAGACAAAAATCCGTTTAACATCAGAGATTATTTTTCAGCAGTAACTTTGTTTATGAAATTTGAATGGTTTGTCGAAAGTAGCCTGCAGATAACCCTATATTAATTTAAATTTTAAATTTTGCTAAATTGATAATTTATGTAAAAAATTAAAACAATTGTTTGACAGATTTTAAGGGCAAAAGGGAAATTAAATAAATTTGACTGTAATAGTTTGTAATTTCAAAAAAATATCAAAGTTTGAGGAAGCTATGTGCCACACTCATTGTCATATTATTACCTTACTTCTAATTAATGTTTTGTGCAAAAGTGCTTTTGCAATCACCCTTAGATCTTATCTTACCTAACGGTGACGTAATTATTCAAATCTACTTATAAACAACTGATCATTATAATAACAACTGAGTTAAACTAACGACGTAAATCTTTAATCCTGGTCTTGTTCTACACAAAAAGTACAGAAGCCTTGAATTAAATGTTTCTGTATTTATCTTTCGTGACTTGATTAAAACTCTAGAATCATGTACTTAGACATTTTCTAAGAGCTAGTGATCTCATTGATAATGTATCTACTTGTGGGTTAATACTGGTCTCTTTAATGAATGAGAAAATGATAATGCCGTTTGGTATAAAAGAAATAATGTCATGTTGAAAAATCGTTTTTTTTTTATTTTTATGAAATTCTGTGCTTTTTAATACATCAAAATGGTAAAATTATGTTGAAGAATAGAGCATTTATTGTCAATTTGCGATATAATAGGCCTCTTAAATGCTACATATTAGCTATGATGACATTACATTCCTTTATTTTAAGGTTTTCAATAACCTTGTGATAACTTTCGAATATTGGTAATTCAGTTTAAAAACAATGAAGGGATTGAAAATAATAACAAAAAGAACGAAGTTTAATGAATTTTACGTACGTTTCATCTATTGAGAATGATATATCTCTCCCCTTGAAGTTGGGCTGTTTTAATTAAAAACAAATTGTTAATACGTGGTCTTTATTTGTTAATGAAACAACAGTAAATGGTTATGATATTGATCGCTAGCGGTTGCTCTATTAAAACTGTTGAAACAGCAACCATTTTTTTATTTTATTTTTTTTTATTATTTTTTTTTTTTTATCGGAAATAAGAATTTTGACACAGAATATATACTACACTCAAATATCACATATATTTTCATTATTCACAAATTAAAGTTAAATTTGATATTTTTTTAAACGTTTAAATATTTAGTTATATTGTGTATATATTTATATTTTTTTTTCTAGTATTATGCTTATAATTTATTTTTTATTTTTGCTTTCAGGTTAGTTTAAAACTGATTGATACTAAGAAATGGATACCTTATGAGTGAGTTAAATAAAATAAATTATTATTATTTTTATTTTTTTTTTAAAGTTGTTGAATTTAATAGCTTTCAAAATGATGCACAATCATGTTTACTTTCTCGTATAAAGAGAAAGTATTGTGATGGCGTGAAAATTTCATTTGGATGGATCAACACTCAACATGCTTTAAGGTCCCCTGAGTCCAAAAAAGTGGTGTTTAGAAAATGTCTGTCGCCTGTGCATTTTGACATAATTTGGAATACCATGTTCAGAAAAATCATACCTCGAGGCGAAATCGAGAAATTAAGTTTAGCTTCAAATTGTGGGGGCGCTTCCCTCCAAAAAAACGTTAAACAAAATTATTTCTCAAAAAATTGCTCTGACGGTTTTGAGTCCATTTAAGTACAAATCTAACCATATATGTCGTTTTCCTAGAAAAAAATCTAGTTCCTGAGAAAATATTTTTATCTCCAGTAGGGACGAAAAGTAACTTTTCAGGGCTAGTTTATAGGTAATAATGTTGGTCTTTTCATCCCTGTTCCCAAAAACGGGGAAATAATGTCAAATCAGGGAAATAATGTGAAAACGGGATTATAATCCACGTTCGAGAATGAATGGCAAATATAGAGAATTGGTTGAAATCAGGTTGGCAACACTGCTTTTAACCTCCCAGCTGTATTGCGAGTCATTCTACGATGCTTTGTTTACTTTTGTTTAGCTTTCGTTGAACTTTATATTTTTTATTACTTTAAAAGTGATTATTAATTGCTTTAAATAATTTATATTGTTTTATATCTGTATTAAATTCGTTTAATAAAGAAATGCAATGTTTTCTTTGTTGAATAAATCTTATATAGCGCTTTTTCTGGAGATAAAATTTTGTATGTACCTCGAGAATAATGCATTATTATTCCCTTGTTATAATTATCTCCCTCGGCTTCGCCTTGGGAGCTAATTGACATTAATCCCTCGGCTTCCACTCGGGGATTAAGATACCTAATACCCTCGGCTTCGCCGATTTAGTTGCCTTGATTCCTTCGGCTTTGCCTCAGAAATCAACTAAGTCACGCGGGAAATAATATCCTACATTATTCCCTAGGTGCATAAATAACTATTAAACGTGGACGTAAAGGGGGTTCGATTCTCCGGCGAGGAGAAGTTATTTTTATGATGAATTTAGATAAAATGTTCCTTAATAATTAAGGTATATGTACATACGAAAACGAAAAAAAATACGTGTGGTGTAAATGTAAGTTCCTTACATTTAACATTAAATATAAATTATAAAATCACAATCAAATGCTAAAGAAGTATAAACTGTTAACTACGATTTATTTTCGATATTTATAAAACCAACTGACATATAATTTGACATATAACAAAAATAAACAAAACAAGTAACAGGGTTCCATAATAACATTTTCCCCGTCTTTTTGAAGCTTACGTTTACGCGAGCGTTGCGCGTGAACGCTTGGCCGGATAACGTTTTCCAACGTACTCAGCCTGGCCATTGGTAAAATGAACATGTGTACCAAATTTCAACGAACTCGGTGATCTTTTACTCAAGTTATCGTCATTGGTAGATATTTCATGACGGTTTTTTGTGACGGTGATTTTGGTCGTTTTTTTCGGATTTACTCCCAGGCTCCGAACGTGCCATAAGGAACTTCGTTCCAATAAATGGAAAACACTGGGCTAAGTGATAATTAACTCGTATATGAAAAAGTTTGTCTAAGTTGTCTCGGACCAATTTTTTTCATGATAAAAGTGCTAAATCAATATGGAATGTTTTATTAGACTAAAAATCCTGGTATTGTTGCTATGGTTTTTCGTTTTTGTTGTTTTATTTAATTAAACTAACAAGGTTAAATTGTTGCTTATAAGCCCTCATTATACCTAATATTTCTTTGCTTCATTCTTCTAAAGTAGGAAATACTTATTTTTCCCGGAGTTGCGAGAATGACCCAGCACGGTTATTTTTTAGCCTGGAAAATGGGAAAAGCATGTCTGGCTGTCTTCTTTTCACTAACAATGCTATATGAGTTGCCACACACCTATACACTTGCTATTCTTTCATCTCTCTCACGTATATTTTTTCATTCCCTCGTATTCGTTCCTTTTCTTCTTCAACAGTCGACCCTAGTTGCTTTTTTTTTGCTTTATTCCCCCCCACTCTTCTATTTTTATGCTTTTTTTCTCTCTCATCGGGTGAAACCATTCCTCGAGTTAATGAATTAGATACCATGAGAGCCATTTCTATTCAGTGATGATTCTGGAGTAAATTTCCTACTCTTGCCTAATCCCATTTCCCCAATTGTTTTTCTTGTGCTTGGTTTTTCCCGCGCACCAAGTCACTCAGAAAAAAAGCACTTTTCTAAATCCATCCACTTTCCCGAGAGTTTGTTTTATTTTTATCAAGTTTAATTGTATCTGTGGATTTTATATTTCCTTTTTTTTTCTTTCTCTATTTTATTTTACCTTTTTTAAAAATATGTAACCACATAAAAAAAATATCATTTAATTGCCGCGGGTAAAAAAATAGGGGTTTTTAAATAACAATTCTGGCTTTATTTAATTATTTTATTTTTGGTTTTTATTATTGTAATTCTATATTACTTTAGGTTGTTCTGTGCAATGTTAAATTGTGCTACTCATTACCATGTTACAAATAAATTATCATTAATTTTGGAATTAATTAAACTAATTAATTTATTAAGCCTGATCGTCCACTGGACGTGTTTTCGCTTGAACTTCGAAGTTCGCGCGAAATTTAGTTTTGCTTAAATTCGGGAGAAGTCATCTCACTTTCCTCGGATTAATTTATAATAATTTATCCTTGAACACCTATCGCTTGATAGATAAAGTGAAATTCGAAAAAGATTATAATTTAATTAAATTATATCAATAAATTAACAGTAATAATTTTTTTTTTTCTTTGGGTTTTTAGTCCCGTTCGACTGCTCACTGGGTCATAACAGTAATAATTATGAATATAAATGATAAAAATAAGTACCGGTGTGGAAATCCCACACATGACTTCCATGAAATGTTGCCGTGTCAATAAGTGAGCAAGAGAGAACTCTGTATAAACTACATCGTACAAACAGCTAATATTGATTATAGTTTTGCAACAAAAATAATAATGATAATAAACACAATAAAAAATATATATTTAACATAAAAAAAATGTTACCCTAATAAATGTCGGTAGTATGTAAAAAGGTTAGAGGATATATGTGCGACCGTTACGATGTTTAGAGGTAAACTGAAGTAAAAGATAGGAGTTTTGTTTACATCTAGAGTTCAAGGAGAGTTTATGCGAAAACAAAACAAATTGATTAATTTTTATCCTTTATAACAAAAAACTTTATTATTCAACGTTTGTTTATATTTTCTTTATACTTGTTATTAACTATAGAATATGATAATATAATAATAAAAGAATTTTAAAATCAGCTGTTAAAAAGGATTGTTTACAAAGTAAATAACACAGTATTTTTTTACTTTTAAATTTCGATTCTTCTTTATAAGTACTACAAA
>KZ651191.1:712138-723777 GCA_001010745.2 Gerris buenoi
GGGGGGGGTCGCGGGTCACTTGGCTTTTATAAAAAGGGGTCGCCAAACGAAAAAGGTTGGGAACCACTGGTCTAAATTGTCTCAGACCGATTTTTTTTCTTAAAAAGTTCGTGTTAATTTAGCCCCAAAATATTTAAAAACGTGGGTAGCACTCTCTTAGAAATTGTTATATTAGTGAAAAAGACGATCGTATACATAGGTAATTACTTCTTACATACTTTCTTAAACGTAGAGACAGATAAAGTGTGAGATGAAACGTCTAGCCAAATATTACTCCATAGATAGTTTGAAGTAGATTAGATTCTGATGAATACACAAACAAATAAATATCCAATCAGCTAGTCTACTTTTATAGTTGAGAACATTCGTTTCACAATTGTGTTATGATTAAGTGTGTCTGGGCAGCTAGACTCAGAGGCGCTTGATTAGGAGATAGTGCAATAAATAAAAATACACAATTCCATTTAGCTTAGAGAAAAATAAAAGCATAATTTTCTGCCTTGAACAACAAAACCAACAAAAGAAAATAACAGCTGGAAAAAAAGTTACAAAAAAAAACACACATTATCAAATATAAACATTGATTTTGTCAGAAATTGATCCGATTCCAAATTGACTTCTAGCGAATAGTCCGTTCCTATCTTTATAGTTTGTTTTATTTTTGTAATCGTTAAGATTTTAAACCTTAGAAGAAAAAGATAGACGAAAAAAAATAAGATTTTTTATTTTTTTAAAAAAAAAGCTATTATCTTTTATTTTAGTATTATTAAATTAGGTTTAAACTGATCTCTCAGAACTCTCTTTATTGTTTATTGTACTAAAAATAGCATTCGTTACTTTGAAAATGGGACCACACATTTAATTAAATCGTTTTTTTATGGCGATGATTTTTTTTTTATACCTACTAATTATTTGAATTTCTCTGTGATCTTTAGATCATGAAGGAAGATAAATTAAAATTTATAAGTTTTACATGTTTATATTCTAATTTGGTTCAGGAATTGGATATTCTTAAGAATTTTTTATTCTATCTGATATTTCTATTGAAGGTTATGAGCCCAGTTGAAAATTATATAATACAACACACACATTAGGTAACATAGTACTATCACATAATTATTTAATTTATTAACATCGTAAACATTTTCTTTTATTGAATTTAAATTTAAAACTGTAAATATTTATTAAGTTTTATATCTTCATTAATAATTTTAAATTTTGCAGCAAGAATCATTAAAAAAAAAATCAATTCCCTACCTTTTAATTAATATCTTAATATAGGTATTTACATTTGTAGAATGTGGCAGTAGAATCCTTGACAAGTACATAAATTGTTTCGACTTACATATGTTGTGGTTTTTTATTGATTGTATCGTGTAGCCTTGATATGTGTCACAGACTGGGCCCATAACCTTCAACAGAAATATCAGATGGAATAAAAAGTTATTAGGAATATATCCAATTCCTGTGCCCTATAAGAATATAAAAATAAATATTTTAATATATCATCCTTCTTTATATAATTCACTGGTTTAGTAGGATTTTACAAATGTTTATGCACGGTTTTAATTCAATATAAGAAAATCCGTAATCTATTGGAAGAAATTTAATTTATTATAAAGGTGCGTTTACACCTGATATTTATTGCATGATATTTATGTCAGACAGAAATCTCAGAAGTCTGAGATTTATGTTTCTACTCTCAGCTATAAGTGTCGACACTTCTATACCAACAGATGTAAACACCGATTATTTGAAAATTCAAACTCCTCTTTGTTCATTTATTGCAAATTTAGGCATTGCGAGAAGTGTCAGACATTTATCTCCGACATAAATCTCAAGCAATTTCTCTCAGATGTAAACACTCAAAGCAATTTCTGTCTGACACTTGACATTTATTGCCGGAGAGAAGTGTCAGGTGTAAACGCACCTTAATTCAAACTCCTTTGAGAGATATCGCGGAAGTTAACCTCCCGTCTACTTTATCATTCTGCGATAAGTGTCGAGTAAATATGAAGGTGCATTTACACATGACACTTTCTCTCTGGCAATAAATGTCAAGTGTCAGACAGAAATTGCTTTGAGTGTTTACATCTGAGAGAAATTGCTTTGGGTGTTTACATCTGAGAGAAATTGCTTGAGATTTATGTCGGAGATATATGTCTGACACTTCTCGCAATGCTTAAATTTGCAATAAATGTACAACAAATAAAATAATCGGTGTTTACATCTGTTGTTGTAGAAGTGTCGACACTTATAGCTGAGAGTAGAAACATACATCTCAGACATAAATTTTTCGGTGTTTACACTACTGAGATTTCTGTCTGACATAAATTTTATGCAATAAATGTCAGGTGTAAACATACCTTTTGCCTTTTGCTCGTGCACACAGGTGTTTCAAGATAATTATTGTTTTTATTAGTATTGTTATTATTTATTAGATTATGTATTTGTAATTAATAGCTATCTGGGCCTAGATTATTCTATCATTAAACTGTAATAAAAATTAAACAAAACAACATAATACTTTTATATGTTGTTAATTATACTATTGTTCAGTACAGAGTTAATTTAATTAAATTGCTTTTGAAATATATACCTGTGCTTCGCTACGGAGTTCGTTATTTATAAAGTATTCTTTTTTTAATTTTATGTGTTTATAAAATACCGTCAAGAAACATTATAATTATTTTACTTAAGCGACTCTGAGTTTCGTAAATCTCTCCAACCTTATTTCTATTAACTCCTCCTCTTGGACAAATTTCAGAAAATTACATCTTGGCAGACATTAATATTATTTCAGAAATTATCATATTAAATTCGATTATTTTACTTCAGTTTACATAAAGGATTTTAATTATCAATATGAATTTATTAGTGAAGACAAACTACAGAAATTTATTATGAAAAGTCAATACCGCTAATGACCCATGAGCAGCTGTAGAAAAAAGTATTATTTATTTAAAAAAAAATAAAAAATAAAAAACCGCTTTTATAAAACATGCACTAAAAAGTTTTATATATCAATATATAAAAAAAAATTAAAGTTATGCTTGTACATTGAGTGCAAACCTGTGGTAATTAAATAAATGCACCAATGGTTGATAATAGTTCAGTACAATGGTTGATAATAGTTCAGTACAATGGTTGATAATAGTTCAGTACAATGGTTGATAATAGTTCAGTACAATGGTTGATAATAGTTCAGTACAATGGTTGATAATAGTTCAGTACAATGGTTGATAATAGTTCAGTACAATGGTTGATAATAGTTCAGTACAATGGTTGATAATAGTTCAGTACAATGGTTGATAATAGTTCAGTACAATGGTTGATAATAGTTCAGTACAATGGTTGATAATAGTTCAGTACAATGGTTGATAATAGTTCAGTACAATGGTTGATAATAGTTCAGTACAATGGTTGATAATAGTTCAGTACAATGGTTGATAATAGTTCAGTACAATGGTTGATAATAGTTCAGTACAATGGTTGATAATAGTTCAGTACAATGGTTGATAATAGTTCAGTACAATGGTTGATAATAGTTCAGTACAATGGTTGATAATAGTTCAGTACAATGGTTGATAATAGTTCAGTACAATGGTTGATAATAGTTCAGTACAATGGTTGATAATAGTTCAGTACAATGGTTGATAATAGTTCAGTACAATGGTTTATGACTTCCCAGTCTAATTGATTTACACAACTTTCATTTTCTCATTTATTTTATATTTTACATTATTTATTTTACTATATTTCACTACATTTTACTATATTTTACATTTATTTTGCTATACTACATAGTTTCGAATGGCTATTTTTTTTATGTATAAATCTACTCCAAACTACAATTTTGAGAGTATAATTTTCTTAGTAATGGAATGAATGATTTATTATATAGTCCTGATTCTATTTTCTCGATGGCTTTGGAATCAAACCTATTTAAACATTTCATTTAATTGCAACGCCTATATTGACATGTCTTGTCATGTCAACTAGAGTGATGTTTTGTTGATTATAAAAATATATTTATTCTTTTCCAATTATTATAAGAAAAGGTTGTACTTTCCTATAATATAATACTTAAGACTTATCAAATTACGACNACTTCATAGTGGTGGATGCGTATTCCAAGTGGCTGGAGGTATTTCATACTAAAATCACCACTACGACATGGTGCATTGCCAAACTGAACAAACTTTTTAGTACGTTTGGTTTGCCCAATACGGTGGTGTCGGACAACGGGCCCCAGTTTATATCAAAAGGATTTAAAGAATTTCTTCACAACAATGGAATTAGTCACCGGACCATTGCCCCATACCATCCGAAGTCAAACGGAGCTGCAGAACGAGCTGTACAAACAGTTAAAAAGTTGTTAAAAACAATGGATGCGGGAACTATAGAGGAAAAGTTAAATGCCATCTTAGTACAATTAAGAAATGCACCATCCACGACAACAGGGGTGGCACCATATAAAAGCATGTTTGGTCGGGAAATAAGAACATTTTTAAGCCTAATGAAACCTCAAGATGTACAATTAGAGCTGAATATAGAAGGAAAAGAAGCAAAACGAAAATTTGAAATCGGACAGAGAGTTCAAGTGAGAGAATATGGGAAAAAAATAAAGTGGTCATATGGAGAGGTAGTAGGGAAAGAAGGATCAGTTATTTACAAAGTAAAATTAGATAATGGGGATAATTGTAGGAGACATGTAGATCAGATGAGACCTACCATACTTGGGGGGAAGGTCTGACATGTCTTGTCATGTCAACTAGAGTGATGTTTTGTTGATTATAAAAATATATTTATTCTTTTCCAATTATTATAAGAAAAGGTTGTACTTTCCTATAATATAATACTTAAGACTTATCATATATGATTATCGGAATCATAGCCACTAATACCTAGCATGAGCCCCACGACTGATTAATGTCTGATTATTGAAGTGCCGTCGGAAAAACATAATCTATGAAAGTTTCAGCTTTATAGGTGGTCGGGAAGTGGGTCAAACTTAGCTTACAAGATTTATCGAAAAACAAGGGTGAGAATCGTGTATAAAGATTAGAAAAGGTTTTTATTATAATAGTACATTACGCGTTTAGTGCAGAAAGTAGCATTTTGTATGCGAGTGTAGAGTTTGCACCCGAGCGACAGCGAGGCTAGTAATAACACACGAGCAATGCAAAATGCCGTTTTCGCACAAGTTGCGTACCGTACTTTATATGCGATTGTTAGATTTTAATAATAAATACAGAAATAAATAATAAACTTCTGTATGTAAGCTCGTATTTCTCTTTTGATAAAGATGACATCAATTCATTAGTTGTATTTTGGGCCGAATTAATTATTTCGGAAGGCTTATTATCCTCCTCATATTCGTCATAATCACTTAAATCACTCATTGTTTTTTTACAAAAAAAAAAAACTCGATACAAACAGTTACTTTTATTAAGCAAACAACAAATTAGTTTTGTTAAATTTAAACTAACTCGCTAATCGTGTGTAAAGGTGAAGAATTCCTCTTTTTTTCGCCCTAGGGCGGTAAAAAAAGAATTATGAGACGCGCATGCGTAATGAATTCTAGTACGTAAAGAATTTCTTTTCTACCCATCTAAACAGAGATACAATGTTTATATTTCGTAACAATCTTAGATAAAATTAATTTTAATTGTTGAATATTTGGAAATAAAATGTAGTATAAATATAATAATAAAGGTATTATTCATTTTATGTTTATGTTTATTCATTTTGTTTTGATTGTTTATGTTAAATTCATTAATAGTAGGTCATTTTTCTATTGTAAATATCAGAAACAAACTAAATGTAAACAAGCCGCATGGTAGGGGTGAGGAATGCCCGCTATACTAAACGCTTTTATAACCTCTTGTTTACTTCAGTCATGAACTTCTAGCCTTCCGTGTAGCATTGTTTGTTTCAATTGTTCTTTATGTTTTGTTGTATTAGTGCTCACATAGTGTTGTTATTAATTAATAATTTTGTTTAATGTGTTAAATTTAAATACTAGTAAATAAAATAGTTTTCTGAATTTATTATTTAACTTGTGAAAACGTGTTTTGGAAACTCCTTATGGAAGCATTTTCTGTTTAAAACCAAAACAGTTTTGAAAAAATTCATGGAAACGAACTTAATATTATTTTTCTTAACTATGTTTCACTTGAAATATTTATCTACGATTGATACTAAATATAAACATTTTATCTCTGTTTACTGTCTATAAGATTAGAGTTGGCACAATCAAAAGGCGGGAAAATTTTGAGGGAAACGATTTTATTGGTCCCCCATGTTGAATGCTACTTCAGAAAAAAATGCTCTACTCTACCCCTGTTCCAAAAAATAATTATAACATGGCAACACCGATTTTCCCTTTTTATAACCCCAAAACTACCTCCACATTTGTTGTTTCCCGCCTTCGATTGTGCCAACTCTAATCTTATAGACTGTAGATGCGTAGAAAGTCATTCTTTTCGTATATTGTACTCATCGCGCATCATAATTCTTCTTTATTTCCGCCATAGTGCTGAAAAAAGAGGAATTCTTTACCTTAACGCACGATTAGCGAGTTTTTTTTACATTTAACATATAATAATTAATTTTCTGTTAGTTTCATTAAAGTAACTGTTTATATCGAGTTTTTAGTGAAAAACAATGAGCGATTTAAGTGATTTTAACGACAATGAGGAAATAATATGCCTCCCAAAATAATCAATTTATTACAAAATACAACTAATGAATTAATGTCATCTTAGTCAAAAGAGAAATACGAACTTGCAAACAGGGAGTTTACTAAATATTTTTCCTTTATTTGTTATTAAAATCCAACATTCGTAGATAAAGTACGGTAAACTTGTGCGAAAACTGTGGTTTTACTACGCTAGCTGTCGCTCGGGTGCAAACTCTACACTCGCGTGCAAAATGCTACTTTCCGTACTTGACGCGTAATGTACTATTACGTTATTATTATTTAAATTCTATTTTGAAGAATGTGGAACTAACAATAATAGAACTCAATTATTTTAACATGGCAAAGGAAAAAGAACATGGCTACAAAATGAAAAGGTAATTAATTTTTGTGTAATTCTTATTTAAACTTGCTTGCAATATAAGATTTATCTTATACGGAGCCTGTGAGCTGGCAGTCGATTGTCTTCGCCTGAATGTCTCCCATTGTCCTACGCAGCTGTTGCAATTATCTGTCTCTATGAAAAATTAATTCTGACAAACGTGAAACAAAATTAAACCTTTTTTAAATTATTATATTTGTTATGTATGCAATCTAAAATTAGTTGTGTTTATAATGCGTTCTCATAATGTATTTATAGGATTTACAAACTTCTGAGATAATAAAATATCTTTTATATAATCGAGTAGTGTCCCGACAACGGCGACGGCAACGGCGACGGGCGACGACGCACCTCTAATTGATTTATGACGTTAAAAATTGATGAGCTAAAACCTAGATTTGAATCAGTGACCTCCAGCGTATGAAGCCACTGCTCTACCACTGAGCTACCATTGACACTGAATATCCAGGCCTAAACCTTTCTATTTAAACAGTATATTATATGAAGTATATTATATGCAGTATATTATATGAAGTAAAATTGGACAGCGCGAGACTCATTCATTATAAATATAACTAATTATGTCTCAGCTGTTTTTCTTTGAATGAAATTAATAAGAAATAACTAGACATCACGTGGCTCTTTCTGTTTAAGTATAATTGGACAAAGCGAGACTCATTTATTTTAAATATAACTAATTATCTTTCACCTCTTTTCAACTATATTTATTCTGCCCGTTGCCACGGGCCTAACGGCTAGTATTATAATAAAAGAGATGAGAGTTCAATAACTGAACAAGGTATTCATACATAATTAATGTAATTGAAACAATTGACATGTTTTTGGCTATCTAATTCAGTTAATCTGAACATTAACTGTTAGAGCTTGTCATAAAAGTTTAAAGATTAAACTAATACCGACAAAAATGTTGGCAACATTTTTGCGAACCAACATATCTTAAAATCTACACGTCTGATTTTAATGACATTTTTATGATAGGTCATAATTAGCTCATTATTGGTCCCATATAAGTTCCAACCTTCTATCCTCATTTGTTTCTCTTCAACATGCATTTATTTACCACTATATCTGCAAAAGTACTCATCTGATTTTGACGAAATTTGGATGGTTTGCCGAAAGAAGATCGCAGATAGCACCAGATTAATTTCAACCGTCTACTATCTGTAACTGTTGCTTAATTGATACTTTAATTCATGTAAAAAATCAAATCAATTTTGACATAAAAACGGGACAAACAATTAAATAAACTAGACAATAATGGTTTTAGAAGTACGTGTGTAAAATCAATAAAGTTCGTGATATAATGCGAGGAAGCTATGTGCCACACTAGTTTGTAGTCTATTTTAGTCTAGTTAGAGTTATACGATAGTATGAACTCAAATTAGTCTTTTTTTTTTTAGGCAAGAGGAGCCTTGACTTATGATAACAGCGTATAATGTGCCATAATGTTATTATCAGGTTTGTTCCAACCACACTTCAAACTAGTTTCAAACTGTACGACGCATGCGCATTAGCGAAAAACGATCACTTGTGGTCCGTTGCGCATGCGTCGGACAGTTTCAAACTAGTTTGAAGTGTGGTTGGAACAAACCTATAATTTGTAAAATCGAGTAGTGTCCCGATAACGGTGATGACTCACCTCGAAATGATTTGTTATTGCTAAGCTAAGACAACCAAATTTATTCCAATACAAATAATAGTTTGTTTTGATTGGTTAGTCTTTAAATAGATATGATAACTTATCTAAATAGATATCTAAATTCATTTTTACTTTTTCCCAAATTATAAAATTAAACCTGTTACCATGAGGCTTATTTCTCGATAAATAAGTTAATCAAGTATTGTTAATTAAATGTGCTGCTATTAATATGCGATATCAATCATGCATTCATCACAAAAACATTTACAGTTCACAAAAGTACATATCAGTCAAAAACATTTTTAATGTTTATTTATAGGCCAAGAGCGTTAGCTCAAAAAAGGCCATTAACGGGAAAAAATTCGGATAAAGCTGAATTTTGGTTTATGGCTTTATTTTGGTCTCCTGATGAACATACTAAGTTTTCCCCCCCCGAGGGTGGCCGGCGTTGGCAGCTATTTTGAAAAAAAGGGACCAAAATTCGGTTTTTGGCAAATATCTTCGTTCTCATCGATGATACGACAAAAATAGTTATTATCAAATTTGTAGGTCTTTAAATTGTCAACAAAAAAGGTTCAATGTCATTATACGCTGAAGTCAAGTTTCGATGCTATAGCGCCGCTAAGTGCGACATGATTTTTAGACGAAAAATACATTGACACTCGATAATAAATAAAAAGTCTAAAAATCATGTCGAACTTCGCCGCGCTTTTGTTTCGAAACTATTGACTTTAGTGAAAAATTACAAAAAAACCCTTTTTTTGTTGGCAATTTAAAGCTCTACAAATTTGATTATATCTATTTTTGTCGTATCATCGATGAGAACGAAGTTATTGGCAAAAAAACAGAATGTTTGCCCCTTTTTTCAAAATGGCAGCCAAACGCCGACCTCCCTCGAGGGCGAAATTTAAGTATGTTCATCAGGGGACCAAAATAAAGCCATAAACCGAAATTCAGTTTTATCCGAATTTTTTCTGGTTCAAAGTCTCTGGCGCTTGGCCTATTATTTAAAGTCATAGATTAAATATTAAACTAATAATACATTTTGGTTTGTGCATGATAACTGATATATTTCCTATTATACAAGAATATATTCTACCAATAATTTTGAATTTTGTTAATAAATGACGAGAAATTATGTTCTCGACTTAATATCTGGGTCATACCACATGCTAATTTAGAACATGAATATTGACACTGAACGTCCGTAATGTCTCTGACCTACATATTCTCAACATGTTTAATGGTAAATATTTTCTTAAAAATCAATCGAAATGAGATACATTTTCCGATAATGTTTCATTATGCATTCCTTGTTTAATTAAACAAACTGTATCAATATTTCCTTTTGATGGCTTGTAAACATGTGTTGTTTATGTATTTTGTATTTTAATGTGGTTTTTATTGTATCATTAATAAGGAAAGAGTGCCAATTTTATATTTTTTTGTTCTTCGTAAATTTATGGTGACAATTTGAAGAGAGAGGGTTGAAATTATTCTGGGGCTATATGCGGGCTACATGTGACATACCAACTGAATTTAATAAAAATTAGATGAGAACTTTCAAAGATGTGGGAGTGAATAAATGTATATTTGTGCGCAAGTGAAAGAGAAAGTAATAGGTCGATAATATGCTAATTAATAACTATCATTAAATTGTGATAAGCCCATTTTTTATGTGCCTTGGTTCACAAATATTGTGGACAGACCCCTTACGCCTACAGACTAGGGAACAAATTTGTTTCCTGGTGTCTAAAACGAATTCATGTCTTGGAATTTTTGCTCTTGCCTGGAATTAATTTTAGACAGTTTCTATTAAATTTATTCTTCTGTAAATTTATTCTTTCAGTATTCTATTAAAATTTAGATTTCTTATAACAGCTATGGTAAATTTAATCAAAATATGTAGACAATAGATATATTTTTTTAAACATGTATATCTTTCAGGTGTGTATATATATGATGTATATATATATATATACATATTTAAATTGCGTGTATAAGGACGCTTCAATTTCTGTTATCTCAATTTCGCGAATTACCATTACATTGTTATTCAATCAAACAAAAGCCATTAAGATATACGTGATTATATGCCACATCTAGTTTACATGAATTGCTAACAGTCGCCTGTATAGTGTTGAAGCAAGTTAGCCAAACAACAATATTATACATACTCCACTATTCATATCAACTTATCAAATTGTTAAATAAATATTGTCCAATGAATTAAAATAAACGAAAATGACCGGCGAGGTCGGAACGTTGTCTGTACCTAATTGAGAAAACAATTTTTGGCCTCCGAGGTTACCGAAGGTAACGGAAGCTATGTAGTCGTTCTGGAAAAAAAAAACATTTTTTGTCTCCGATGTCAAACATTCTTTGGCAGATATCCGTTTCAGACATCAGGGAAACTTTTTGACTCCTTGTCTGTCAGTCGGTCTATCTATCGCTCAATTTTTGCGAACCAGTATATCTTAAAATCCACTCTTTCAATTTTACTAAAGTTTTGAAGGTAGATCGTACGTTAGTCCCATATGAGTTCTACGCATATCTTTTTCTCTTTCACATGCGCACAAAAATACATTTATTTACAACTATATCTTCAAATGTATTTATCTTATTTATATGAAGTTTGAATGGGTTTTCGAATGTGCAGATAGCACCAGATTATTTTCAGCCTGTTTTAATTTTTTTTTTTCTTAGTCTTTAAAATTTATTAAATATTTTATAGTGTAATATTTATTAGTCTACATTTATATTTTGTTTATAATTCTATAAGCATAATTTATAAATAACTATATTTATATATCTTATATAAATATATACATTATATAAATTTATAAAGCATAGAATTGGAGTGTAGACTTCAGCACGTATATTGAACACTATTT
>KZ651191.1:724271-745123 GCA_001010745.2 Gerris buenoi
ACATATATAAATATATATATATATATATAAATTTATGAAGCATAGAATTGGAGTGTAGACTTCAGCACGTATATTGAACACTATTTTCAGTATGATGTATCGCCTTTGTACGTGGTCGTTCTCTAAGAATAAAGTAGCTTAAATAATTCGTAGCCAACAGAGCGGAATATATAAGGAGGTAGAGAAAAAGAACTAAAGTGATTCGTCAAAAGAGTACAGTCAACTATGTCGTTGGAAAAATACCAGTAATGAAATTGCAGTGAACATGACGTATTATAGAGAAACATGATCCTTGGACCATGTAGGTCATTGAGTGCCACTTTAGGAAAAGAAGGAAGCCTAAGTTAAGATGAACATAAGGCAAGCGAGAAAAAAGCATTACAATGTGGACTCCAGTGGTTCTTAACCTTCTGAACCTTTTCCTTCATTTTTTCATCGTAACCGTGGTTACGGCCCCCTTAAAATCTCCAAATATAATATTATATAGTACCTAAATACCTTTCGAGGCCCCCCGGTTAAGAACCAATGGACTAATCAATCTCTAAGATTGTATTCAAAGCGTGGAGGCCTATACGCTTAAAAAATTATTTAAGCACCAAAATAATTTAAGTCATTCTGAGTAATGAAATTAGTACTTCAGGAACCATAATGAGCCGAGGGTGTTAATTATCGTTCAGGTACATTTGATTTTTGACATTTTTATGTTTAGTCAATGGAACATAACTTAAAAAGCGTTACGTTACTTAAATTTCAGAAAAGTGTAACAGAGAGTTAGAAAGCTATAGGAGGTGTGTAATTCAGTCTCCAGTTGTAGGGCCTTTCCCCTACCGCGCTTCGCAGAGCCTAAAAGAGTTCCACTGGTACCAGGGAACTAGGTACTCGCAGGAGATAGTCTTAGTTGCACTAGGCTAGAGGAAAAAAAACGGACTCGAAGGTAACCGAGGACGCGACATGTAGTTCGGCTACTTTCGGGTCTCCCCCACTCTAGCCGTATAGCCCAGCGCTCTTCCACTACACTTAATAACCTTGAATCAAACTACCTACTACTAGTCTACCTAACACTAATACTACCTACTAGTACTACCTAACACTAACAATTAACTAACATTAACAATCAAACTAGTTTTGATCTCCGAGTAGAGCACGTCTCAAAGCCTTCCTTATCTCTGTCTCTGTCACACTCTGTTTTTTTCTCCCTCGTTCATTATTCTCCCTTGGCTTTCTCATTATAATTGCATTATAATTACTAATTTACTCATTATAATTGCTAAATTACATGAAAATGTCTCACTGTCTTGCAGACTCGTATGCAAGCATTTTTACTCCCGAGGTACGTACAAGATTTTGTCTACAAAAAGGAGATTCAAAAATTTAACAATATCTTAATTTTAAATTATTTTAGTAAACATAAAGTAATTTTTTTTTTTTATATTTATAGCTGAGTCATATATTGCTAAAAGATTTATATTAAATGTTCATTTGTTTATCTAGATTTAGAAATTATGATTTCACCTTTAACCTGTTACCTGTTTGTTTGTTTTACTGATGAATCACGATGACGACCATTGTGGAGGTTACATTGCAATGATGACATTATAGATTCAGATATTGAACGAATGTTAATAAATGACATTATTTATTTAGCACCAACCTTACTTACTTTCGTTATCTAGGGCAACTCTGGAGGGAATTCTGAGAGTTCGTGATTCGTTTATTTTCCTTTACTCACTGTTCAACCTGACTGGGTGCAATGAGTAATTTTCCTTGCTGTAAACTAGGGAGATATTACCAGAGATTTAACCTTCATGGAGATATTACCAGTTGCATACCTATGAAACCACTAATGGATGTAATGGTAGATTATCAGAGGGTTACCTGCATAGCGTTAATGCAATACCAATTGGGGTCAAATGTGTGATAAGGGCCGATAGCACTAAAATCCTAAGAGGTATCATATGGGCTTTAATTCTTCACCACATAGATCGGGTTTAATTCATAAAAGACAATAGACACGTGCTTTATTACAAACCATACAGTTAAGGACGAGAAGGGAAGTCTTAAGATCCGATCTTCATGGCTATTGGCTGTCTCTATATCTATAAAGAAATAAAAAACAAAATCACTTAAAAGAAGATTTATGACGTCTAAAGAACCATTGTGGTGTTAAATTTAATATATTATATTTCTATCACTTCATTGGGTTAATTAAAAATGTTTGATTTTCTACTTTCTCATAGAATAATAGAGAGTAAGTATTGTGAAGACACACAAAAAAAAAATCAATTTTGTAGATTTTTAATGGATTTACACGTTTTAGGCCCTCTGAGTCCAATATAGTGTTGGTTTTTTTTTGTTTTTAAATAAAAAGAATATCGTCAGCAGTCTAGACTGATGGATAGAATCTAAACTAATGGACCAATTTAGATGAAATTGAGTTTACAGTTTAAGAAAAATATTCCTCCGAGGCGAAATCAGAAATATAGGTATTTTAAAATTGTAATCAACCAAAAATAGCTTAATTAAATGAAATTTAAATACAGTATCAATATATATAAATGAGAAATTTTTGTTTGATTTATCGGAATACATTTTTTATATCAGGTTTGTTCCAACCACACTTCGAACTAGTTTGAAGTGTGGTTGGAACAAACCTTTTAACTATTTCGGATTGGGATTTTATCTTTTTTACGAGTAAAGAACAAAAGAACAGTCGTAACCAACATTATTTAATGGTGATTTTATTAATAGTTAACTTGTTTTACCTTTATACATATTAATTTATTATTTTATACAATATAAGAATCTGTTTTATTTATTTAATATCTCGATTTAATTTATTTTCAGTTAATTTATTAATCGTAAATTATTAATTATTTTTCTCTTCTAATTATTGGGGATTTATTTAGCTCTATTTAATATGTATTTAGCTCATGCATACAATATGAGAATCTGTTTAATTAAATTAATATCTTAATATATATTTTATTAATTCTGAATTATTAATTATTTGCCTCCTAATTAATTTGAGGTTTAAAAAATTCTTTTGTGAGAAGATGAGAACAATAGATATGGTTATGCTTTATAGATATATCTACCATCTGTATTATTTCTGATCTTGTTCCATCAATTGAAAAAAAAAATCAAAAACAGACCAATTATTTTTGAAAATATTTGCTTGGCATTTATTAATTTCTGTTTTTATGTAACAAGATACTGATAAATTAACTATTTTGGCTATTAAAAGGATCTCGATTGTTGTTGTTTTTTGTTGTTGTTGCAGAGCTATTTTTTTTATTAAATCTACATAATAGGTTATAAAGGATCACGATTGACTGTGTAGATTAGATTACTTGCCACGTCTGAACGGATAAAAAAAAATCCCGCCAAATACTTCCCAGCAAGCTACTAAAAGGGTTTCTTCGGTCATAATATTTCCTTCATTTTTATTGATCGGTAGATTAGATTACTTGCCACTTCTGCACGGATAAAAAAATCCCGCCAAGTACTTCCCAGCAAGCTACTAAAAGGGTTTCTTCGGTCATAATATTTCCTTCATTTTTATTGATCGGTAGATTAGATTACTTGCCACTTCTGCACGGATAAAAAAATCCCGCCAAGTACTTCCCAGCAAGCTACTAAAAGGGTTTCTTCGGTCATAATATTTCCTTCATTTTTATTGATCGGTAGATTAGATTACTTGCCACTTCTGCACGGATAAAAAAATCCCGCCAAGTACTTCCCAGCAAGCTACTAAAAGGGTTTCTTCGGTCATAATATTTCCTTCATTTTTATTGATCGGTAGATTAGATTACTTGCCACTTCTGCACGGATAAAAAAATCCCGCCAAGTACTTCCCAGCAAGCTACTAAAAGGGTTTCTTCGGTCATAATATTTCCTTCATTTTTATTGATCGGTAGATTAGATTACTTGCCACTTCTGCACGGATAAAAAAATCCCGCCAAGTACTTCCCAGCAAGCTACTAAAAGGGTTTCTTCGGTCATAATATTTCCTTCATTTTTATTGATCGGTAGATTAGATTACTTGCCACTTCTGCACGGATAAAAAAATCCCGCCAAGTACTTCCCAGCAAGCTACTAAAAGGGTTTCTTCGGTCATAATATTTCCTTTATTTTTATTGTTCGGTAGATTAGATTACTTGCCACTTCTGCACGGATAAAAAAATCCCGTCAAGTACTTCCCAGCAAGCTACTAAAAGGGTTTCTTCGGTCATAATATTTCCTTTATTTACATTGTTCGGTAGATTAGATGACTTGCCACGTCTGCACGGATAAAAAAAATCCCGTCAAGTACTTCCCAGCAAGCTACTAAAAGGGTTTCTTCGGTCATAATATTTCCTTTATTTACATTGTTCGGTAGATTAGATGACTTGCCACGTCTGCACAGATAAAAAAAATCCCGTCAAGTACTTACCAGCAAGCTACTAAAAGGGTTTCTTCTGTGGTATAATGTTCTACATTTTTTTTGTCGTTCGCGAATGTATATAAAAACTTGCACTTAGGAGAAACAAGGTATGTGCTAATGTGCTCATATTACCCTTTAGTATCATAGGCATGCACTTATTTGGTTCTTTTGGGGAGTAAAATGAAAACGCGATGTATATTATTTTTGATCTGCATTTCAATGCTTTTAAAATGATTCACCACTCAAAAATTTCCATCCACCTAAAATTTCAACAAAAATTGACATTTGTTTATATGAACTCCCGGAAACATCTTTGGTCCACAGAGAAGTGTATAACCTAATTCCTTATTGGCGAGAAGGGATTTTTTTCAAAATTATTTCGGGGATAAAATAGCCGCCATTTTGAAAATGCGATAAATATTTGTAATCTACATTTCTCATACAGCTCAAAAGTATTTACCTATCTGATTAGTTTGAAACTTTTATTGTTTCCCGACAGTAGCCCGCAGATAGCTACAGAATAATTGGAACCGTCTGAGCTCTTTAACTTTTGCTAAATTGGTACCTTTTTTTAAGCCTGGTTTACACGATCCAAGTGTACTTTGTCAAAGTTATTTTGATAAAATCCTCTTGGTCCAAGTGTTTGTGGACATTTGAAGTAAGTTTTACACGATCAAAGTATACTTGGTCCAAGTGTTTGTGGATATTTGAAGTAAGTTTTACACGATCCAAGTATACTTTGTCAAAGTTATTTTGATAAAATCCTCTTGGTCCAAGTGTTTGTGGATATTTAAAGTAAGTTTTACACGATCCAAGTATACTTTGTCAAAGTAATGGAACTTTGATACACTATGCAGTAGAGGTTAATGGCCTCTTTCACACGGTGCGGCCCCGCGCCCATAGATTGTTGAGGCCTAAGATAAATTGTGTGAAAGTTTTTTCCTCTAGAACTTTCCAGTTAAATTGTAGTTATAAAGTTTTAAAACAGTGGTGATGTATCACCTTCTAGTAATCAAAACCCAGCTTCTTATCTGTAATTGTTTGACTGCTCGCTCTCATAATTTGTCAGGTGGACGCAAAATCTACTTTGGATGGAACGCATCCAACTCAACTTGTATGTCCAAGTTGAGTTTGATACACTACACGATCAACGTGTAGTGTATCAAACTCAACTTGTATGTCCAAGTTGAGTTTGATACACTACACGATCAACGTGTAGCATCAAAGTAGAGTCTAAAGTTAGTTGGTTCAAGTATACTTGTTTCATGTCGAGGGCCGGGTTGAGTAAACAGGAGAGTAGAGTAGCGAGTAGANAAAAAAATCCCGTCAAGTACTTCCCAGCAAGCTACTAAAAGGGTTTCTTCGGTCATAATATTTCCTTTATTTACATTGTTCGGTAGATTAGATTACTTGCCACGTCTGCACGGATAAAAAAAATCCCGTCAAGTACTTCCCAGCAAGCTACTAAAAGGGTTTCTTCGGTCATAATATTTCCTTTATTTACATTGTTCGGTAGATTAGATGACTTGCCACGTCTGCACAGATAAAAAAAATCCCGTCAAGTACTTACCAGCAAGCTACTAAAAGGGTTTCTTCTGTGGTATAATGTTCTACATTTTTTTTGTCGTTCGCGAATGTATATAAAAACTTGCACTTAGGAGAAACAAGGTATGTGCTAATGTGCTCATATTACCCTTTAGTATCATAGGCATGCACTTATTTGGTTCTTTTGGGGAGTAAAATGAAAACGCGATGTATATTATTTTTGATCTGCATTTCAATGCTTTTAAAATGATTCACCACTCAAAAATTTCCATCCACCTAAAATTTCAACAAAAATTGACATTTGTTTATATGAACTCCCGGAAACATCTTTGGTCCACAGAGAAGTGTATAACCTAATTCCTTATTGGCGAGAAGGGATTTTTTTCAAAATTATTTCGGGGATAAAATAGCCGCCATTTTGAAAATGCGATAAATATTTGTAATCTACATTTCTCATACAGCTCAAAAGTATTTACCTATCTGATTAGTTTGAAACTTTTATTGTTTCCCGACAGTAGCCCGCAGATAGCTACAGAATAATTGGAACCGTCTGAGCTCTTTAACTTTTGCTAAATTGGTACCTTTTTTTAAGCCTGGTTTACACGATCCAAGTGTACTTTGTCAAAGTTATTTTGATAAAATCCTCTTGGTCCAAGTGTTTGTGGACATTTGAAGTAAGTTTTACACGATCAAAGTATACTTGGTCCAAGTGTTTGTGGATATTTGAAGTAAGTTTTACACGATCAAAGTATACTTGGTCCAAGTGTTTGTGGATATTTGAAGTAAGTTTTACACGATCAAAGTATACTTGGTCCAAGTGTTTGTGGATATTTGAAGTAAGTTTTACACGATCAAAGTATACTTGGTCCAAGTGTTTGTGGATATTTGAAGTAAGTTTTACACGATCAAAGTATACTTGGTCCAAGTGTTTGTGGATATTTGAAGTAAGTTTTACACGATCAAAGTATACTTGGTCCAAGTGTTTGTGGATATTTGAAGTAAGTTTTACACGATCAAAGTATACTTGGTCCAAGTGTTTGTGGATATTTGAAGTAAGTTTTACACGATCAAAGTATACTTGGTCCAAGTGTTTGTGGATATTTGAAGTAAGTTTTACACGATCAAAGTATACTTGGTCCAAGTGTTTGTGGATATTTGAAGTAAGTTTTACACGATCAAAGTATACTTGGTCCAAGTGTTTGTGGATATTTGAAGTAAGTTTTACACGATCAAAGTATACTTGGTCCAAGTGTTTGTGGATATTTGAAGTAAGTTTTACACGATCAAAGTATACTTGGTCCAAGTGTTTGTGGATATTTGAAGTAAGTTTTACACGATCAAAGTATACTTGGTCCAAGTGTTTGTGGATATTTGAAGTAAGTTTTACACGATCAAAGTATACTTGGTCCAAGTGTTTGTGGATATTTGAAGTAAGTTTTACACGATCAAAGTATACTTGGTCCAAGTGTTTGTGGATATTTGAAGTAAGTTTTACACGATCAAAGTATACTTGGTCCAAGTGTTTGTGGATATTTGAAGTAAGTTTTACACGATCAAAGTATACTTGGTCCAAGTGTTTGTGGATATTTGAAGTAAGTTTTACACGATCAAAGTATACTTGGTCCAAGTGTTTGTGGATATTTGAAGTAAGTTTTACACGATCCAAGTATACTTTGTCAAAGTTATTTTGATAAAATCCTCTTGGTCCAAGTGTTTGTGGATATTTAAAGTAAGTTTTACACGATCCAAGTATACTTTGTCAAAGTAATGGAACTTTGATACACTATGCAGTAGAGGTTAATGGCCTCTTTCACACGGTGCGGCCCCGCGCCCATAGATTGTTGAGGCCTAAGATAAATTGTGTGAAAGTTTTTTCCTCTAGAACTTTCCAGTTAAATTGTAGTTATAAAGTTTTAAAACAGTGGTGATGTATCACCTTCTAGTAATCAAAACCCAGCTTCTTATCTGTAATTGTTTGACTGCTCGCTCTCATAATTTGTCAGGTGGACGCAAAATCTACTTTGGATGGAACGCATCCAACTCAACTTGTATGTCCAAGTTGAGTTTGATACACTACACGATTAACGTGTAGTGTATCAAACTCAACTTGTATGTCCAAGTTGAGTTTGATACACTACACGATCAACGTGTAGTGTATCAAACTCAACTTGTATGTCCAAGTTGAGTTTGATACACTACACGATCAACGTGTAGCATCAAAGTAGAGTCTAAAGTTAGTTGGTTCAAGTATACTTGTTTCGTGTCGAGGGCCGGGTTGAGTAAACAGGAGAGTAGAGTAGCGAGTAGAGTAACTCTACCCGTAGAAACCTGAAAACAAATGCTCAGTAGAGTAGAGTGGCGACTAGAGTTGCTAGTAAACTCGTTGTATTGAAATGGCGCCTGTACTATTTAGCATAGGAAGTTGAAATAGGGTTCAAATTGTGCAGAGTTCAAAATAGGAATGAAGCCTGTGATTAGATTTTTGATATCTTGCTTAGAACCAGTATAATTTTAATTTTACTGTTTTTTCCTAACCTCAAAGGGCGGTAGAGCCTTAAGTCTTATAATAAATCAAAACAATTATAACAGATTAAAAAAAAAAAAACGCGGGAAATATTAAAAAAATTAGATAATAATAGTTTGTAAAAGCATAAAATCAATAAAGTACGCGATAAAATGGGAGGAAACCATGTGCCACACCAATTGGCACTCTATTTTTTTTTTTTCGCGTTACAGCGACCTATTATTTAAATGGACTTCTATTTAAGCTATCATGTCGCGTATAAGGAATTAAAAAGTGTTGTGTTTTTTTAATTGTTAAAAAAAATGAAAATTACATTGAATTAAGTTTTTGTTTGTCTTGTAAGTAAACGAAACAATGCTTATATGTTATTATTATTTTAGGTGTTATTAAAAACATACATGAACAATAAACAATACACGTTCTCATTACGCGGCGGAGTCAGTTTTTCAAAAAGATACGAGAATACAGTTCAACTTCTCGTATCTCTTTGTCTTTTCGTCCCTCATTGTATTTATAATTTACTTTCGTCTATCATCCTATTATTTTTTTTCTCTTTTGTCTATAAATAGACTGTCTGGATTCTCATGTCAAATTTTGAACAAAATAAATATATAAAAGAATATCTTTATATTCTTCATTTTTTAAATATTTTATTTATAGTACCTAGTTATGACGTCTGAAGGAAAATATATAATAAAAAAAATACTATTGTATAGCGGAAAAAAAATCTTTCAGTAATAATTTGAAACTCAGCCAAATAGAAACACAAATAATGTATTTTTTGAATAATTTCTTCAATTAATTTGTGTACTTGTTGTTTGTTCACTATTGTATACAATTTTAATATAAACGGCATTAGAAAAGTATCTTTGTTGCTGTTCAATTATATATTTTTTTAAATGGATCCTATTGTGACTTAAATAATATATATTGCCAATTAGTGTGGCACATAGCTTCCTCGCGTCCTATTTCATATATTTTAATGATCTTATGCTTTTGCATCTTATTATTGTCAAATTTATTTTAGCCCCCCCTTCCCCCCGTTTTTTAAATCTGTAAAAATTGTTTTGTTTATTTTTTAAACATTAATTAAATTATTCATTAAGCAAAATTTAAGGAGCGCAGACGGTTGAATTTAATCTCTGGGCTATCTGCAATAATTTCGAGAAACAGTCCAAGTTTCATGAAAAATAAGGTGAATAATTTTGAAGTTTCATGAAAAATAAGGTGAATCATTTTGAAGTTTCATGAAAAATAAGGTGAATAATTTTGAAGTTTCATGAAAAATAAGGTGTTCAAAAAATAATGTTCCCTAATGTCTGAAACAGATATTTGTCTTGAAATATTTTACATCGGAAACATAAAAAAATGTTCGTTTTTTCAGAACGACCACATAGCTTCCATTACCTGGGATGTGCTCGGAAGCAAAAAATTACTTCTGGTCTTTTTTGTTTATTGAGCTGAGCGAAGCGAAGCTCTTATACTACACTTTGCATTTTTTCTGATGCATACTCCTCCAGAACGGCTGAACCGATCTGCACAAAATTCGGCACAGTCATAGTGACCAACCACAGGGAGGTATTAATCTGAAATGGTCCAAATTGGTACATGGGGGTACGGGTACGGAGTACAAAAGTTAAAATAGTATATGCCCTTCAAGATGCATGTTGTTGGAAAGCTCTTTGAGAGTACAGTGATTGTTGTATGTCATCTTTTGTCATATTTTTATTTATGAGGGGTCATTCTATTGCTAAAATAGTAATAAATGAAAAATATAAATAAATATGATTAAAATTATCGCTCAGCTCAATATTGCAAGCATTGCACACCTAGTTTTAATAACCTATGACTATGTTCATTTAACAATTTGATAAGTTTATTTTTACAATACAGTATGTTTAATATTGTTGTTTGGGTTGTCAAAATAAATTTGACAATACTAGACTAAATCATTATTGTATACGTAATATGACGCGAGAAAGAAATATGCCACACTAATAAGCAGAATATTTTAAAAACTACCATAACTTAATTTTTTTTTTAATTCAAAATTCAAAAAAAGTTTACTTTATAGTGTAAAAGTATGTTGATTTTCATGGTAAATTCATGGTAACTTTACTGACATGAAACTAGTCAGTATTTATAATTAGTTTAATAATTAGTTTATAATAGTTTAATATTAGTTTATAATTAGTATAATAAACGAGCCGTTCGTTAATCCCGTGGTAACGGGCTTAATTTTATAATTAGAAAAAAAGTTTAGTAATTTAATTTGGATACGATTTTATATCTATTTCAAGACCAACAAATTTATATATACATATATTTAGATAAGTTATTATATTATCTATTTGAAGACTAACAAATCAAAACATTTATTTTTATTGGAATAAATGTGGTTGCTTTAGCTTAGCAATAAAAAATAATTTCGAGGTGAGTCTTCGCAGTTGAGACACTACTTGATTAAACAAATGATTGATTGATTGCGATTATTATTTATTATTTATTCCACAGTTTTATAATTATAATTTTTTAATTTGTGAGTATTTATGTTGTTGATCCTTGCAGGCTGAAATATATATATACTAGCCGTTATGCCCGTGGCAACGGGCAGAATAAATATGGTTTAAAAAAAAGTTATTATTAAAATACACATTTAAAGAGAAATTTACTGTTTAAATAGTAAGTTTTATGCTGGGAGTTTCATGACAATGGCATGACGTAATGGCTAGCGTTCTCGACTGACGCACAGGAGGTCGCGGGTTCAATCCCAACTTATGGCATATCAATTTTTAACGTTATAAATCGTTTAGAGGTGAGTTTGTCGCCGTCGCCATCGCCCGTCGTTGGGACTCTACTCGATTATATAAAAGATGTCTTAGTAATTTGAAATAAAATTAAAATCATGTATACATAATTTATAAACTGTGTCAACTTTATTACAGTACTATATTACCGTGTTACATTTCTGCTGCGACAACTAACACGTGATTTACTGCTGTTAGAAGATTATTACAATCAACTATATACTGCTGTTGAAAACGTTTTCTTGTCTGTTCGAATGTTTTTCTAAGCTAAACTAACGTGATTTACAACTAGGTCGGTGCATATATCCTCCCTCTTGGCTTTTCCCAGCCACTTTCTCTGCGTCAAGATGCACTGAGTGTAATCTAAAGAGAACTACATGAGCACTGCGAGGCTATCTGAGTACAAGATACATTAACTTGTCAAGAATCTACTCTCGTATTTCTCTTAAATAATATCCCAGTCAAAATATATTGGTTTCTTTTTTTTCTCGAAATAAATAGGAATGTATTTTTTAAGTCCTTAGTTTCTCTGTTCCAACCATCGTATTGTTATTCTTGGTTAATATACTTTTTGGTTTTATTTTTTTAGGAAATAGATTTGAGTTCATTACTATAATGCTTAAGGGTTACTCTAGTCAGTATTAATAAATGTTTTTTTCAGGCGTATTCTTATTGCTTCCGAGCTTAATAATATACCTAATATAAGAACGAAAATATTTTGTTTCCAATTTTCAAAATTTCTAAGACAGAAATCTGTTTCAGTCATCAGGAAACAGTTATGTTTCATTATATGTGTACTATCTAGGACTATCCTTGGTTTCTTTTTTGTGGGCCTGTGGAAAAAGAGGGAGGATAATAGCTATTTACGCAACTAGAGCAGTAAGGGCGTTATTACAGGCCGAGGGCGAAGTTTGAAAGCACGAGTGCGTTAACGCCCGAGGCCTGTCATAGCGCTTACTGCTCGTATGGTGCGTACACTATTTTATCGCCCACCACATGTAAACTAACTTCGAAAAACTATTTTGCCGTAATCTTCAAAAACAATAAACGCATATTAAGGTTAAATCATTACCAAAACAAACCGCAGTTATAAAAATTTTGATTCATAATTGAAGTAACTGAGTTTGTACTTAACCACTGACGATGGCAGACATACCGAAACAGGTTTGGTGTAAAGTGTAAATACTTGTGATAAAGACAATTAAAAAGTTACCAAAAACTAAATAGTGTTTTATTTCAATTATGAGTAAATATCACAAAATCTCGGCCGAAACTACGAAATAAAATATTGATTGTTTACAAATTGAACAGCTGACGTTGAGTACTACTAGCTCTTCCTGCACGCCGCGGCCCGGCCAGGAAGCGCGGAAGCGGCCGCTTCTCGAACTAAATTAGCGGCACTGTAATGGATAAACCATACATTATTACCAGCCCCAGGGCTGTAATATGGAACATTACCTCCCGCTCAGGACAGCAATGTTTACAAGTGGCTGACGATAAAAATACTTATATAATCATATTGGGATAAATGTGGACATTAAAAAAAAAAAAAAACCCTTTATCTACGATTGATACTAAATATAAACAATTTATCTCTGTTTAGATGCGTAGAAAGGGATTCTTTTCGTAGATGTATTCATTGCGCATGCGCGTTCATAATTCTTTTTTTCTGTCCTAGTGCGGAAAAAAGGAATTTTTGGAGGAGTATGTTTACATTTAACAATACTAATTAGCTTTTTTTCTCTTTTTTTTTCATCAAAGTAACTGTTTATTTAGAGTTCTTAGTGAAAAACAATGAGTCATTTTGACGGAAATGAGGAGAATAATACTCCTCCTAAAATAATTGATTCGGCACAAAATACAACTAATAGATTAATGTAATATTTATCAAACGAGAAATGCGAACTTACATGCAGGAAGTTTTTTTTCTGTATTTATTAATAAAATCCAACAGTCGTAGGTAGATAAAGTACGGTACGCAATTCGAGCGAAAACGGCATTTTGCTTTGCTCGTGTGGTTTCCTTACCCTCTCTGTTGCTCGGGTGTAAACTCCACACTCGCATGCAAAATGCTACTTTCCACACTAGACGCGTAATGTACTGTTGTAGGAATTCATTCCTGAATTGTGGGTTTTTGAGTCTAAAGGTAAGTTTTCCAAGACGCGAATCCAGCGATAATCGCTGTCGCTGGGCGACTATCGCAACTCGGCACTAGGAGAATATGCAAACTCTTATAATTTTGTGCCAGTGACTAACGCTCAGCGACTATCGCTCAACGTCTATCGCTGGAGTCGCGTCTAGGAAAACTTACCTTAACTGCTGGCCTATAATACTCTCCTACGTAAAAAGGAATTTATGTTTGTTTGAAAAATTTGTAAAATTTCAATATTGGAAAATTTATTTAAATGTATTCTTCCTCTTTGTGCCATATAATATTTATGAGTTCGTGTCTGTAAGTATATTTATACTATATTTATTTGATTCCGATACATCTATTTGAATGTTTGTGTGTATTAAGGGATATTAATTAATTTTAAAAAATGTGACAGCTTTACAGATTAGTCGTACTAAAATCTAGTGCGATAAAAAAACACAATTTGCCTGAATGTTACACACACACAATGGCAGGAAATGTGTGAAATGTTTATGATAAGCATGTGACCTTTTGCTGAATAATAAAATAAGTTATTTGGTTGATTTATCGCTTGGTTTGTAGCCGCTAGTATCAGGTGGAATAAAGGTGACTTTCAGAAGAATAATAATCACGCAAAACCTGTGTGATTTTGCATGTTGGTTGTTTTATCAGTGCTAATTTTATTTTACATATATATTTATACTATCCCGTTTTTATTAAATAGGTGATTCATTAATTTTTTTTACGATTTAATAGCTACCTATATAACCCTTTTATTTAATAATAAAGTTTTTAATGTATGACTTCCGTATTATTTATAAAGTTATTATAAGTAATTTGAATTTTATTCTGTAATAAGAATATGGTTTTATTATTATAAATAAGTATATTTTGTCTTTCGAGCTAACCCAAGATAACATGAACGATAGCCATGTTTTTGTTTAAAGAACTAAACTTTTTTTTAGGTCTCATTTCAAAAATTCTAAACGAGAAATCTGTTTCAGACATCAGGAAACATTTGTGGTTCCGTGTCTGTTTTTCAGTTTGTTGCGTAATTTTCGCGAACCAACATATCTTGAAAACTAATCGTCTGATTTTAATGAAATTTGGATGGTCGGTCATAATTAGCCCATTGTTGGTCCCATACAAGTTTCAACCTACTGCGCTCATTTGTTTCTCTTCCACATGAGCACAAACATACATTTATTTACACCTATATCTTCTGAACACTACTCATCTGATGGTTATAAATTTTTAATGGTTTGTTGAAAGTAGCCCGCAGATTGTCCAAGATTAATTACAAGAAAATTGGTTGTGTTGGAAACATATGCCTTCTTTCCTTGTATTTGCCTTATGGTTTTCACCACAATATGATACTATGATATTATCACGTTTACGCAAAATTTTGATTCTATTTGACAAAATGGCGTAGAAAATCAGTCAATTTCCTTACCTTATATATATTTTTGTAATCTACTCTGGAATACCTTTCGTTTGATACCCGACTCAAAATTGTAAAAAAAAGATATTTTGTTTCGCGCATGACATGAATTATCCTCCATTTTGGATTCCTGCAGTTTAATCAGATCAAATTGCTATTTTTATTTTTTTTCTATGGCACAGCAAGCCGCACATTTTGCATATTTTCTCACATCTCTGCTTCACTGAGAAAGCATTGCTCTACATCAATTCAATAACTTGAAAAAAATATTTAAAACCAATCAAACAGGGTTGGAAAAAAACCGGGTTTTTTGGAAAAAGCCCAACCCACCTGGGTTTTTTAATAAAACCCGGGTTTTATTGGTTTTTTTTTTGGGTTTTATTGGGTTTTTTAAAAAAAATAATTAATTTTAACATAGAAAAATATGTAAATGGGTAAATCTGCACTATTTGGCCCACTAACTTCTAATTGTCCGATTTACTTGCATTTTTTTTTTTTTGTAAATTGTTCCTTTTTACATATTAAAAACTATTCCGGTTGTACCGTCTCGGAAAATTCAATAGTTTTTTTGTAAAAAAACAAAAAAACGTAAAAGTGAAGTGTTCAGTGCTGTTTAGAGAAACAAAGTATTTTTAACGGCCGCTCCGCTCATTTTCTGAAGAAAAACAACCCCAATCCAGTCCAAATAGAAGTACAAAATTCGCTAAATTATCACTTTAACTTTAGCCAAAAAAAATATGTAAAATGTCGCTTCCTAACATAAATAAGGGAAGGTTATGGTTAGTTTAGGTTATGATTTGTACTTATCGCCATAACCTTCCTCATTTCCCTAAGAAAGTGGTACTTTCACGTATTTTTTTTTTACAAAAAAAAAAACCATNTGTCGCTTCCTAACATAAATAAGGGAAGGTTATGGTTAGTTTAGGTTATGATTTGTACTTATCGCCATAACCTTCCTCATTTCCCTAAGAAAGTGGTACTTTCACGTATTTTTTTTTTACAAAAAAAAAAACCATTGAATTTACCGAGATGGTACAAACGGAATCGGTTTAAATATGTAAAAAGGAACAGTTTAAAAAAAATTGCAAGTAAATCGGACAATTAAAAGTTAGTGGGCCAAATAGTGCTGATTTACCACAGTATCAATAAAATTAATATTGTCCGGGCGGCACCACTACAGGTAAGGACTGTAAGGACATACATACAGTCGTCATGCAGAAAACCACTCAGGAGGTCTTAAAACACCCAAAACGGATAATTCCGTTGAAACCCCGAAAAAAAAAATTTTGGGTGAAAACAATATTTTTTCTATAAATATACTTTTGGAAGGAGAAGGTAAGGAACAGTGAAAAAGTTTAAATAAGACCAGTTTTTAGAAATGGTATTTTTATATCAATTATTATTACACAAAAATACTTGAATTAAAAAAAAAATATATATTTTTTATTATATACTATGGGGCTCTGCCCCCTACTCGCTTCGGTCGTCGAAAAGCGGCCGCTGCCTTGAACCTTCCCACATTTTGACATTTTACTATTTGATAATTTGACACATTTGTTTGTTTACAAAACTTTTTAATTATAGATAGATATTTTTACTTTTCCTCACCTCTGGTAGGAAAAGTTTTGTTTTCAACCATTTTTTTTTAAATTTATTTATTTTCTTGAGATTTTAACGGGATTTTCCGTTTTAGGTGTTTTTAAGACCTCCTGAGTGGTTTTCAGCATGACCTCTGTTTGTATGTGTGTGTTTTATCATTGTAGTGCCCAAGGTATTTAACCTATAGAGAGTTGAAACTTTGCAGAAAAATCAGTCCTTACCTGTAGTTTTGCCACCTGGAAAATAAATTTTTCCGCCTTCTGAACAAACTGGGTTCAGTTTGTTGAGTCAACACAAATTTAAAAAAATCAAAATACTGCCAAAATTAAAATAATTAAATAAATGAAATAAAATAAATAAATAAAGATGTGTTATTTAAAAAAAAAAATAATAATAATAAGAAATTAGTTCAGTAAATAATCAGTTAGTTCAAAACGGTCACCCATTCAAGTACTGTCCCATTGCTGCTTCCTCTAATCTGGGATCTCCTACTGGTTCCTCTAGGGTCTCCTTGGAGGCTACTTTAGTGGCCTCCAAAGTGAGGAAACGTTCCAAGGTACTCCGTACCCGATTTTTCAATATATCATATTTTTTAAAAAACCCACAAAGAAACCCGGGGAAATTAACATGGGTTTTTTTCATTTTACCCGGGTGGGTTTTTTAATATTCCCCACCCAGGTGCCAACCCTGCAATCAAACAATATGTTGTTTTCCCAGCATAAATCCATAGTTCCCGAGATATTGATTAACATAATTAAGTTTTTGGTCAAAATCGAAAACCAAAGAGAACAATCGTCTTTTTTACAAATTTTTAAACTGTTCAGTTTACCCGTGTACTGGAGTAATTTTATTTCACCCAAGCTCTGCAAGGTTAAAATGTTTAAAAAGTCAAGTTTTTAAAGTATTAAAATAATATTTAAAAATCATAAAAAACCGGACAAGTTAACCCATATCTGTTTCTATCAAACAAAGATACTGAAGGTAATTAAATGAATTCATATTTGTATGTACTCTAGTCTGAAAGCTGAAGGATGAATATGAATGTGCACAATTTCCTAGCAGTAGTTTTTGCGAACAAATCGTGAATAAGTTTTCAGAAATAAAGAATAAGAGAGTTTGATCAAATTAGACAAAATCAGCATCGACACGGGTGTGACAACAATAAGATCGCTGTAAATCTTTCCTGGACTCAAACACGAAGGAAGCCACCATTTTTAAAAGTTATATCTTTTTTAAACGCGGGGCACAATATATAATATTAAAGAACAAGAAAAAAAAATTAGATTAGTCTCATGCCCTATATACTCGAGACAGGGGCCCCCAATTAGTTATGATAAGAACAATTCGGAACAAAACTCTATAAAAAAACTTCCTAAAGTTTTTTTCTTATAATCGGTTGGGGGCCCCTCTCGGCTCGGGGCCCCCCGCACCGCGGGGGCAGCGGGGATGTACGCTACGCCCTTGCTCTTCATATTCAAAAGTTATTGAAACCGTACAAAGTGACAAACAGAAACAGGAACGAAACTATTAAGGGGTTTCTTTTTTTTGGTTTGACTAACGGAACTCTTAAAAAACAACAAAAATACACATAAACAGAACTCTCCATAGCATAGTCTGGAGTCTGGATTATAGAAAGTTGATTAATAAATATGCTCCATTGGTTCTAAGATGATACAACAACTGAATGTATCACTTAAATTCATATGAGGTTTGTTCCGACCACACTTCAAACTGGTTTGGAACTGTTCGATGCATGCGCAACGGACCGCAATCGATCGTTTTTCGTTAATGCGCATGTGTCGTACAGTTTGAAACTAGTTTGAAGTGTTGTTGGAACAAACCTATGATGTCAAGACTAAATATTTTGGGAATAGAAATATGACAAACTTTTGTCTCTATTATTTATAAGCATTTCATTATTTTTTGAAGCTTGTTCGTTGCTCTATTGCATATAATCATTTCGTTTTATTTTTCCTACTCGGACCAGGAATACGTCGGGTTACTTGTTTGCTCATCATTAAAGCTCCTCTTTGCAGAAGCTGCTCAACCTTGCAGCATCAAACTCCTGCTTAATTACCTCCGCTGCGTCCATAAAAAAATACTTCTTTATTTACCTCACAAAACAGCTACTTGTCTAATACTTAATGTAAACTTGACTGAGAAGAGAAAACAAAAAAAATGTTAAATTAGCGAGAATTTGTTTGATAGCGTTGTTTCTGTTGATAACGCTGTTCTACTTGGTTTTTTTATATGATACCTTTTTTAAATTCTTTTGTTAAAGATCAATATTAATAAAATCCCCGTATGAGTCTTTTGTAAAATTCTGTTTCATTAGCCAAAGGGTCAAGTGGGGGTTTTATTAACATAAGTGTTCTTCAGTTACGTAATAATTCATCATTAAAAATAAACATTGTGCCTCTGCAAAATCTGATTTTTACTTCCATGAAAATGGAAGTATGGTGACGCCCTCCAAAAGATCTTTGTGAAAGAGGGGTCTTACGAACCCTGGGATATTATTAAAATCGGATTCATATACATATGTCTGTGTGTACGTATATATGTATGTAGGTACGTATATATGTATGTACGTACGTTTGTTCGTTCGTTCGTTTGGAACTTTAAACCTTTATAACATCGCTTCAAGACATCGTATTGAGATGCGGTTTGCGGCATTTTTTAGAACTTTTGTTGAAAAAAACTGATGGCACAAACTCGAACATTGTTGCTTACGACGTTTTGGACCTACAATCTCTTAACCACGAAATCGGTCTGTCGACGATAACTTCAGTAGACTATATTTTTTTTCAATTACCTTTGGGGTTGGTATATGTGCCCTATATGGTAGATTGCTCCTATACATTTTGAGAACAATCGGACAAGTTGTTTGGGAGATATTGGCATTTTAGTGTGGAGGTCACATTTTTTTAAAATATTTTTTTCAAACCATAAAGTGTTTAAGCTTTTGTTTTGTTAAAGTGATTCTTATTTATTTGTATGCTGCAAGACTTTGATTTTATACGCATGCGCTATAACATCGTACTGTAATAAAATCACTTCTGGTTGGGACGGGTTTAGGACAATAATTTGCACTGTATTCAAAACATTCAAGGAAACCCAACAGTTGGGAAACCTTCCTGTTGAAATGTATAACGTATTATACGATTGACGCACGTCATACAAACCAGTACTTGGACTATTGTCAGAGGACCGTTTTGACCGTATTGTGAACCTACAAGTACTAATAAATAGGCATTTTTCTATTTCAGTTCCAAACATTCTTTAATTTTTACTCAATTATCATTTAGATATGTAAATTCCTTTTTACTTTCTCGTAAGTATTGTGATAACGCGAAAATTTGATTTTGAGATTTTGATGGATTTACACGTTTTGAAGTCCCATAAGTCCAAAAAAAAGTTTTTAAAAAATATCTTTCTGTCGTCTGTGCAGATGTGTGGAGGCAAAGGTAGTGGGTTGATTTTGAACAAATTTGGCGTACATGTTTGGAAAAATTATAACCCGAGGTGGAATCGAGAAATGAATTTTAGCTCCAAATTTTTGGAGGGCGCTACCCCTTAAAAACTGTGAAAAAAATAAGTAAAAAACAATTATTTCTTAAAAACGATTCCGACGATTTCGATTGAATACATTCATAAATTTATTCTATTTATATACGCATCTAACGATGTAAGCCGTTTTCCCGGGAAAAATTCTAATTTACGAGATATTGATAAAAATAAATCTGATTTTTTTTGAAAATCGAAAACAAAAAGTAAACAGCCCCCTGTTGAATACATTTATAAAAAATATATATTATTTAAGCATCGTGTATGTTTATCATTGAAGCGAGCTTATGCAATAAATATTTAATATTAATTAAATTCATAGTTACACAACTTGTGTTAGTGTGAGACACTAAGGGATGTGCCACGCAAGCGCGACACGCGTGGCACATCCCTTGGTAAAACTCTCTCATCACTCGTACTCGTAAGGTTATATCTATAGTAATCCTCCTAAAGGTTGATTCACAATCACATCTATAGCGGATCGACTCGCGTATCCGTCTGTGTAGGTTTATAGATAACAATAATTTCATGGGATTAGAGACCGAGATTAAATGAGAAAAGTAATCTGAGTTGTCTCAGACCATTTTTTTTTTAAATTTATTTGTGACTGAATTTACAGAGACTTTAGTTTTTGATTTTTTTTTTTTTTTTGATTAATGAACCTATTTAATACCCATCCATAGTTCTTATTATCTTAACAACATTTGATTAACTTACCTATGAACAATAAAGTATCTCTGTTCCGAGTCATAACTATCTCTCTTTATTTGATTTCTTAGAAAGACGAAATTTGTTTTTTTTTTTTTTTTTTTGTT
>KZ651191.1:755856-767346 GCA_001010745.2 Gerris buenoi
TAAAAAAAAGAAGAAAAATAAATTTTGTGACATTTTTTTATATAACTTTTTTAATGTTTAAATGCATCTCTCTCTATATTGAATCGTTTCGCCCCTTAAATATTCATGAATTTATTATTTCCATTTGTATAAAAAAAAGAAAAACTTTTTGTATAACTGGTAACCGGTTGTGCCTGTTCGGGGCCTCATGGAGAAACAGAACCGAGGTAAAGGAGAGGGGGAAAAAAACGTAGCCAACTTTATATTAGAAAAGTTGGTCTTTGTTGAGTTTTTAATGTAAGCTTATTTCAGATCTTTTTTCTTTCTTAAGTCTTTTATTAAAATTATGTCTGAGAGGTGGTTTATTGCTCGTCTCTATGGATTGTTTTTTGTTTTTTTCTTGTTATTTTTATTTATCATAATTTTATTTTTTTCACTTTTAACTTTTTCTACCAAATTTCCTTACTTACGTGGTGTTTTTTTTTTTAATGTAATTGATACTTATTTATTTAAGAAAAAAAGAGCTTTAGAAAATTGGAAAACTTAAAATTCGGTTCTTTTTTTTAAACATTGATATGTTTTAACTCTGGGGTGTAGAAGAAATTTCCCTTATGCAAAAAAAAGATCATAAAAAATGTGACGCTTTCAAATAATGTGCTAGGAAGTTTAGATTTTCACAGGAGCTCAATAGGTTTTTTTTTGTAGTACAATATTTTCGGGCTGAAGTTTCAATGCAAAATGTGAAGCTCTTAAATATCGTACCAGGATGTTAGAATATAGTAGGAGGTAGTTTTGCTTTCACTTGTATTCATTGTAGTACGTAGAAGTTCTAAAGGTATGTAAATTATATCAGAGCTCCTAGCGGGCCGAATGGTAATCAAAGTGTTACATAATTTCGTACCTTACGAAGTACTTCTTTATAGAGTGTTACTCCCCTTTATTTATTAAAAATATAAATGACTTTGACTAAAGAACTATTAAGACATAGGGATGTTTAGTCCAATGTACTTAGGACAAAGGAAAGGAATATTACTTTTGTTTTTAAAAGGGGAGTAATACTCTAAAGAAGAATATTCCGTACACCTTCTTTAGATTGTTACTCCCTTCTGCTTTAGGGTTGGAACATCGATAGCAAAAAATCGATGTTTTCGATACATCGACATCGAAAGAACAAACATTGATGAAGAAAAAAATAAAATAAAGGTTTCTGGCTTCAAATAAAATCCTCGTTTGCTTTCCCGATACTCGTTATCGATGTTTTTTGAGATTTAATTCATCGATGTTGGCCGATATATCGAAAAATCAACATCTATGTTGGCCGATACATCGAGAGATCAACATCGATTTTTTCGATACATCGACATCGATGTCCCTACCATATTTTGTTCATTTAAAAGGGGCGTAAATCTAAAGGAGTGCCCCTGAAAAAAACATTGACTTGTCGATAAATAGATTCAATGCCCATAATCATGTCCATGATTCCATGTTTTCAATAAAATTAAGAAATTAAGTATTGTTTTGGAAGATTATTTTCTCTGTAAGTGATCTCCCTGAAATGAAAGAGTAGGGATTCAAATACACCCTGTAAACAGTTTTATTAGTACCGTTAATATTCTTTAAATGGTTACTCCCCTGTTTTTTATTTTTTTATTTATTTTTTTGTTTTAAATATAAATGACTTTGACTTCCTTTTTGAATCCTTTTAAGTCCAATGTACTAAATCAAATTATAATTTATAATTATAACGCTGGGATCCCGGCGCTGGAGCCTGTTTTTCTCTGATTGTTTCCCGTAGTTAATGATAATTATAATTTGATTTAAATTAAAATTTAATCTTTCCGTAGTATGAGTACTACCAAAANATCCCGGCGCTGGAGCCTGTTTTTCTCTGATTGTTTCCCGTAGTTAATAATAATTATAATTTGATTTAAATTAAAATTTAATCTTTCCGTAGTATGAGTACGAAAAAAAAAATCGTAAAAAATGAATGTCCAATGTACTTTGGGACAGAGGAATATCACACTTCTGTTTTTATAAGTAGAGTAACAGTCTATAGAAGAGCATTCCTTACACCTTCTTTAGATTGTTACTCCCCTCTGTTTTTTATAAGGGGAGTAACAATCTAAAGAAGTGCTTTATTAACTCCCTTAGGCCCCTGTTTCTAAAGTTAGATCTGTTAATCAGTTAAATTGTTAGATGATAACTTGAGGTTGAGCCTTCTACAGCCCTTTGTCTTTCAAATCTTAATATCTTAAAGTAACTTAACTCCATCATCTTGTGAAACTCAGTTTTGAGCCGCTGGCAATTTGTTAATAATAACACTTGTTTCTCCAACTTGGGATTAATTCCGCTTTTATCTTTTAACATCAGTGTCGGTATTAAACAGGGGATTAAAATTAATTCCCTTCTTTCCAAACATTTCTCATTTGGCAATGTTAATTTGTTCTTTCTTTATTCGTCTTCTCTAGTAATGTAATCTACATTCAGTAGCTTCGTCCAAAAAATTATATTTTCAATTTGCTTATTGTTTCTTCTTCTTTTTTAGGACTAATAAATAAATCTATCTATATTATTAAAAAAGTTTTGTAAAAAAACAAGTTCAGTGAGTGAGAAATATATTTAATTGTTTGTAAGAGTGCGATAGAGATAAGAGGGGTTAGGGGGAGGTTCTCGGGGGGAGAAAGGGGAGGTTCTCATAGTNTAAAGTGACAACAGCATGATCACGTGGTCACTGGTCCTTGTCTTATTGGTCTATTCCTTGTCCTTACATGCCCACGGACGCAACAAAACCTTTAAAGGCATCTAGTGCTTTGTTTGATTATACTTATCCTTATCAGCTCACATCAGATAAATTTCGAGTTTTTATCGTGATATCGATACTGTTCCACCAAACTGCCGCTTGGGAGGTTTAGTACAGGGGTGCAGAATATGTCCGAACACCCGAACGAGGTTCGGGGGAAATCAGGGCAGGGCTGGGGAAATTATGGTAGAGAAAAATGGGGGGGGGGGGAAATGTAAATGAAAAAATTAGAACAATAAAATGTCTTATGCTTATGTCTAACTTTTCTCTTCTCAAACGAAATACCGTAAAATCTCGTGTATAATACGCACTTTTTTTTACCTCCTTTTCTGCACCTTTTTCCCTTCAAAAATCGGGTTTTGTATTATACACGAGTGGAAAAAAAAAAAAAAAAAACTTTGTTTACAACTTAAATTTTACCTCAATTTTGGTTACCTACTTATTTTTTAGTCTCCCTCTTTTTTAGACAGAAAGACTTTTTATCATCAAGTTATGTTATTTTATTTCGTTAATTGATCAAAGTTATTCTTTTCTTTTTTATTCTTATCTCAAACACCGGCACCGCCGTGAGATTACAACGTGAGATTACACCGGATGATAAAAAACGACTGAATTCAAAGGCGGCCCTTCTACGAATTGTTGATGTCTTAATATTATTTTTCCTTGTATTGATAAGAATTAAGAAGAATACCTATCCATATTCCATATCCATAATTTTATATATGGATAATTAGATATCTTAAAAATTGTATATATCTAGTTTTCTGTTAGAGTGTTGCAAAGTTTTTTAAACTAAAACTATAACAAATTATTAGTAGTCGTGTAATTGTAGGTAAAAATCTTTTCTTTAATAAAAATATTACGCTATAAATATTGCAAATTACATGTACAATGTGCAAAATATTTCATATATTTTAACTAGGTGCGTATTATACACGATTTGTTTCTAAAATTTGACGATAAAGTCGGGTGCGTATTATACGCAAATATTTAATTTTCCCTAAATTATAGCTCAAAATGTTGCCTGCGTATTATAAATACACGGATGCGTATATTATACGCGAGATTTTAGGTAAATACTTACTCCTTCTTTTAAACCTGCAAGAAAGTAGAAGGGTCTGAAATAGTTTTCGAATTCGGTGATCGACGTTGTGTCTAAGTCGGCAATTGTGTTTGAAATCAGTATATTATATCTAAATCGGTTATTTGCAGGGGTTTTTGAATTTAATTTGTTTGCTTTTTTACGAGTACAATGGCAGATAAATCTGGACGAATATAAACTGCTAAAATTTTTGAATTTATTAAGTTTTTATTATTTTTTTCATATGGTTTATTTTTTTTATTAAGTGTTTTTATATAAGTGGCGAAATTTTAAGTTATTACTAAGTAAACGTTACAATAAGGATAGCCTGTTATCCGGTTAACATCGAAAAGTTCGATTGGGGAAATTTTAATGAAAAAAAGTATGTTCTGGGGAAATTTGGGGTAGTCAAACATANGGGATGAAGGTGGAATGCGTTTACGTCTTTACAGACTGTCAGATTCACCTAGGATTAGATAACTAAATAACTGTCCTATCGTCTAAACCATCTACCTTACTCTTTGACTGGAACATCCAATTCAGAATTACTTCAGGGTGGAGTCGTTTCTTAGCCAATAAGCTTACTTGTTGGTTAACTCATTCCATTCCTTCCTTTTTCCATATCTTCCATCTTCTCCGCCTTTAATGTCTCAACCATTAAGGTGTTAATGGCCCTCCACCTTTCTTTGCTTTGGAGCATCTTGCTTATTATGTTCTCTGAGGTAACTACTTCCCTCTTTAGTGCTTTCCATTATGTTCTCTGAGGTAACTACTTCCCTCTTTAGTGCTTTCCATTATATTCTCTGAGGTAACTACTTCCCTCTTTAGTGCTTTCCATTGGTTTATCCATTTTTCAGACGCAAAAAACGTGTGATAGGCCTCTTCCCTCTAATAATCGCAGTTAAGGCACTTATACTCCGCTAACTTTTAGATCCTGTGTGGATAGGCATGAAAATAGCTATCACCTGATAAAAGCATGGAGTGATAATATACAACACCGTGACTTCTCGTGATCCAGGGTTTCAGATCATTTGTGAGCCTAGCTGTGCCATCTGCTCTGGTCTAGAAGGCCTTGGTTTGAAGACCCCTGTATTACACTAGTCTTGTTTGGTATTGGCATGTCTTATTACAACAATGTATGTTGTGTGACAAAGGTATTTAAGGTTTTATAGGACTGTATTTGGTTACTCATGGCTTCGCTTGTTCTATGACCTCTTAACCCTTTCAGTCCTAACTACTTAAATTTTTGTTTTGAATTTCCTACGCAAACAGCCTAACAACGTAAATTTACATTTTGAATTTCCTACGCAAACAGCCCAGGTATGGGCGCTCATGGGCTTGATCCCTTTTTCTAGCTTAATTTCGTACTTGCTGAGTACTTTGTAGCACTTAATAAGGATGTTTGTTATCTTGTTCAAGATGAGGTTGTGCTCCCTGGGAGCTTAATAGTACTTTCTGTATTCTCAAAAACATGCTAATTCTACACATCCTTCCAGGCAAGTCTGCTTCCTCAGAGCAAAACATTTCTGAAAATATTTTTGTCTGCTTTCTCTCTTTTCTTTGTTGTTAACTCAGTTAATGTAATTATATACTCTTCATGTAATGTTTAAGTTAAATAATGATATGACTGTTGTATTCTAATCTATTTTATTATTTGTCAACAGAAAGCTGATAACTTTTATTTACTATATCTCATAGATAAACAGTTTTATCTTTTATTTTCTTCGCACTTTGATTTTGACTCATTTCCAATAGCTAGCTAAATCTTTAAGTGAACCTTACTTATGGAAGCATTCTAAAGCAAAGTAAACTATCATTCTTTATAAAACTAATACTAATTCTTGGTTTTTATGTAAATACCTTCTAATAGTTGATATCAGTTAAAAATATTTGGTTCTTATCTATTCTTTATTTGACTAAGTACTTATTGTGAAGTTTCCTTGACAATTAATAAGATACATCTTATCTTCCCCCCCCTCCCAAATCTGGACCATATTATCTGATAAGCATGTCTACTCTATAGGTTTGTTCCAACCACACTTTAAACTAGTTTGAAACTGTCCGACGCATGCGCATCGGACCAAAATTGAACTCCTGTTGCTAATGGGCATGCGTTGGACAGTTTCAAACTAGTTTGAAGTGTGGTTGGAACAAACCTTATATTTATCCTTATCCAGTTCTATTATGTTGTTAAGGTTTCCTTCTCTCGCCTTTACTCTTTGGTAGCTCCTCATATTTGGTGTTACTACTGAGTAATTTCTAACTTGAACTCTCTCTACTTTGCTCTTTGTTAGCACCACATGTTTGGTGTTACTACTGAGTAATTTATAACTTGAACCCTCTCTCCTTCGCTCTTTGGTAGCTCCTCATATTTGGTGTTACTACTGAGTAATTTCTAACTTGAACTCTCTCTACTTTGCTCTTTGTTAGCACCACATGTTTGGTGTTACTACTGAGTAATTTATAACTTGAACCCTCTCTCCTTCGCTCTTTGGTAGCTCCTCATATTTGGTGTTACTACTGAGTAATTTCTAACTTGAACTCTCTCTACTTTGCTCTTTGTTAGCACCACATGTTTGGTGTTACTACTGAGTAATTTATAACTTGAACCCTCTCTCCTTCGCTCTTTGGTAGCTCCTCATATTTGGTGTTACTACTGAGTAATTTCTAACTTGAACTCTCTCTACTTTGCTCTTTGTTAGCACCACATGTTTGGTGTTACTACTGAGTAATTTATAACTTGAACCCTCTCTCCTTCGCTCTTTGGTAGCTCCTCATATTTGGTGTTACTACTGAGTAATTTCTAACTTGAACTCTCTCTACTTTGCTCTTTGTTAGCACCACATGTTTGGTGTTACTACTGAGTAATTTATAACTTGAACCCTCTCTCCTTCGCTCTTTGGTAGCTCCTCATATTTGGTGTTACTACTGAGTAATTTCTAACTTGAACTCTCTCTACTTTGCTCTTTGTTAGCACCACATGTTTGGTGTTACTACTGAGTAATTTATAACTTGAACCCTCTCTCCTTCGCTCTTTGGTAGCTCCTCATATTTGGTGTTACTACTGAGTAATTTCTAACTTGAACTCTCTCTACTTTGCTCTTTGTTAGCACCACATGTTTGGTGTTACTACTGAGTAATTTATAACTTGAACCCTCTCTCCTTCGCTCTTTGGTAGCTCCTCATATTTGGTGTTACTACTGAGTAATTTCTAACTTGAACTCTCTCTACTTTGCTCTTTGTTAGCACCACATGTTTGGTGTTACTACTGAGTAATTTATAACTTGAACCCTCTCTCCTTCGCTCTTTGGTAGCTCCTCATATTTGGTGTTACTACTGAGTAATTTCTAACTTGAACTCTCTCTACTTTGCTCTTTGTTAGCACCACATGTTTGGTGTTACTACTGAGTAATTTATAACTTGAACCCTCTCTCCTTCGCTCTTTGGTAGCTCCTCATATTTGGTGTTACTACTGAGTAATTTCTAACTTGAACTCTCTCTACTTTGCTCTTTGTTAGCACCACATGTTTGGTGTTACTACTGAGTAATTTATAACTTGAACCCTCTCTCCTTCGCTCTTTGGTAGCTCCTCATATTTGGTGTTACTACTGAGTAATTTCTAACTTGAACTCTCTCTACTTTGCTCTTTGTTAGCACCACATGTTTGGTGTTACTACTGAGTAATTTATAACTTGAACCCTCTCTCCTTCGCTCTTTGGTAGCTCCTCATATTTGGTGTTACTACTGAGTAATTTCTAACTTGAACTCTCTCTACTTTGCTCTTTGTTAGCACCACATGTTTGGTGTTACTACTGAGTAATTTATAACTTGAACCCTCTCTCCTTCGCTCTTTGGTAGCTCCTCATATTTGGTGTTACTACTGAGTAATTTCTAACTTGAACTCTCTCTACTTTGCTCTTTGTTAGCACCACATGTTTGGTGTTACTACTGAGTAATTTATAACTTGAACCCTCTCTCCTTCGCTCTTTGGTAGCTCCTCATATTTGGTGTTACTACTGAGTAATTTCTAACTTGAACTCTCTCTACTTTGCTCTTTGTTAGCACCACATGTTTGGTGTTACTACTGAGTAATTTATAACTTGAACCCTCTCTCCTTCGCTCTTTGGTAGCTCCTCATATTTGGTGTTACTACTGAGTAATTTCTAACTTGAACTCTCTCTACTTTGCTCTTTGTTAGCACCACATGTTTGGTGTTACTACTGAGTAATTTATAACTTGAACCCTCTCTCCTTCGCTCTTTGGTAGCTCCTCATATTTGGTGTTACTACTGAGTAATTTCTAACTTGAACTCTCTCTACTTTGCTCTTTGTTAGCACCACATGTTTGGTGTTACTACTGAGTAATTTATAACTTGAACCCTCTCTCCTTCGCTCTTTGGTAGCTCCTCATATTTGGTGTTACTACTGAGTAATTTCTAACTTGAACTCTCTCTACTTTGCTCTTTGTTAGCACCACATGTTTGGTGTTACTACTGAGTAATTTATAACTTGAACCCTCTCTCCTTCGCTCTTTGGTAGCTCCTCATATTTGGTGTTACTACTGAGTAATTTCTAACTTGAACTCTCTCTACTTTGCTCTTTGTTAGCACCACATGTTTGGTGTTACTACTGAGTAATTTATAACTTGAACCCTCTCTCCTTCGCTCTTTGGTAGCTCCTCATATTTGGTGTTACTACTGAGTAATTTCTAACTTGAACTCTCTCTACTTTGCTCTTTGTTAGCACCACATGTTTGGTGTTACTACTGAGTAATTTATAACTTGAACCCTCTCTCCTTCGCTCTTTGGTAGCTCCTCATATTTGGTGTTACTACTGAGTAATTTCTAACTTGAACTCTCTCTACTTTGCTCTTTGTTAGCACCACATGTTTGGTGTTACTACTGAGTAATTTATAACTTGAACCCTCTCTCCTTCGCTCTTTGGTAGCTCCTCATATTTGGTGTTACTACTGANGTATCAAAATCTTACATTATTATCACTCACTTGTCACTAAGCAGATTCACACAGGTACTGGGGCTTAGCAGTTAGTGTTTAGTGTTTCTTGAAGCTTTTGTATCAAAATCTTATCACTCACTTGTCACTAAGCACTTTACACCTAATGTTCACACTGAATTATTATAGTGGAGAGATTTGTGGTGGGGATAACTACTTGTCATTTGTAAATAGAAACCATTTCTATTCACTTGCACTTTCAAATCAACTAATACTAACCATGTGTACTACATGTTTTCACTACACAGAGTTAGTGCTAGTGACTGCTTCTAATGATTAGTACTAAGTCTGTGTTAACTATATTTACACAGGCTATATTTTTTTTCTGTAGGCTATATTTACTTTATTTACACATTAATTTATTTCCGCAATTATCTGCCAGTGTAATGCAGTAAATACCTAACACAAAAAGTCAATTTTATTTTTAAAATTACCTTATAATAATCTACCTCTACAAGCTACATCATATTTTATTTTATTTATTTATATTATTTTAAGAGATTGTGTTTTTTTGTTTTTTATTCCAGTTCGGAAGCTAGCTCTGCTTGGTGTTCGAGGTTTTGCTGATGGGAAATATCCTAAAATTACGACACATTACACAGTTGTTCCAAGAGAAACGGATTCAAGATGGTCAGGTTAGTTTTTGCCAAATTTTAATTGTTTCTTGAAGAATTATTGACAAACACAAGGATTAAGTTGCCATTCTCGCAGGGGATTTTTGAATTTCAAAATAGAACCTTATAATTTTTTCGTATGAGCTTTTCTATTACATGTTATTGTTAAGAACAAGTAAACAGTGAATTGACAAATAAATTATTACTTACTTATCCTGTGCTACAGGCTATTATGGGCTTTGGCCTCCTCTATTATTATATTCATTCTTACAAGTATTGACACTAGTTACCTAGAAAGTTTTATTAGCAGACCAATTAATTAATCCCTTTTACTACTGATCTACCAAACATTTTCCAGCGCCATTTTTAAAATCTCAAATAAAAAAAGATACCATCATAATTCTATAACTTTATTTGTAAATTAGCTATAGGGTACCCTTGATAAACTATATTTAGAGCTTGGAGCTTAAAGGTATCAAGATTAAAATCTAAAAACAGTTTTTGAAATTAACAGCAATTCAGCTTAGCTGGCCATTCTCAAGCCTAAAAATCATATATTTATTAGATTTCAACTGCAATAAAATACTTAAGCTAAGAAAAACAATGAAATGCTAAGATCTTTGATATATGTACCTTGTATTTTAACACTAGGGTACATGTGGTTATTATCTGATACAACAGTGAATTAGTATTAGTTCCATTGTCTGAATTACCTTTCCCAGAATCTTCGTAATGCTAAGATTAACACTATCAAATATACTAACAGGTACAGAAAATATAATAACAGGTACAGAAAATATAATAACAGGTACAGAAAATATAATAATAGGTACAGAAAATATAACAATGGCTAAATGTTATAATAGCGATGATCTAAAGTAGAACCTCGATAAGAAGTGTCTCAAGGGGATTAGGGAAACAGTCTTGTTATCAAGATGCTTTTTTTGTTGAGGGTCGTGTTATCAAGGTTATTTTGGCTATCAGGGTTTTCAAGTCTAGGCTTGTTCAACATCGACCCATTCCTGTATTGAGTCGTGTTATAGAGGTTGACTTCTCAAAACGACTTGTTATAGAGGTTCTGAGTTATGTTGTGAATTGGAAAAAATCCGTTTTATTGAGGTTGTTTGGATAATAATAGTCCCGTTATAGAGGTTAATTTAACATTTTGTGTTATGGCAATCTCAAGGGGATTTAAAAATTGCACTGTTAATTGAGGTTGCCGTGTTATTGAGGTTCGTGTAAGCGAGGTTCTACTGTATATCCCACTATAAAATTTGTTATAATAGCGATGATCTATAACTTTATTTTATAATACTTATAATTTGTGTTTGATTTTGTTCTGATTGGTCAGGTGTAAAAATGGAACGATTCGTGGACGAGGCGGATGTAGTCATTGTAGGAGGTGGTCCAGCTGGTCTCTCTGCAGCTATAAAGCTAAAACAATTAGCTGAAAAGGAAGGAAAAGAAATGAGAGTTTGTTTGGTTGAAAAAGCTGCTCAGATTGGTATGTTTACTATTAACATTGGTACTTCTTTAGATTGTTACTCTCCTATGTTTTTTTTAGAATATAAATGACTTTGACTAAATAACTATTATGACAAAGGGATGATAAGTCCAATGTACTTCGGGACAAAGGAATATCACACTTTAGTTTTTATAAGGGGAGTAACAGTCTAAAGAAGAACATTCTTTACACCTTCTTTAGATTGTTACTCCCCTCTGCTGTTTTTATAAAGGGAGTAACCATCTAAAGAAGTGCCTTAACATTTATTCCTATTAGATTTTAGGAGAAAAACTCCATATGTTGTTAGTTACAATAGCTTCTGGCAATTGTAATTATGGAAAATGCCAAAATAAAGTGACAAGTTTTATTCATAAATTTTTCCTATTTTATATCTATATTCCTTGTATGTTCGGAGTGTATTAAGACATTTGTGGTTCCGCCTTTAATAAAATATGTATACTCTTCATGAAATATAGCTTTTCCTTTCTTCTTATTACCTT
>KZ651192.1:0-17335 GCA_001010745.2 Gerris buenoi
GTTCTAAGATTAATATTTTTTGAGTTTTTTCAGTTTTTTACGGTAAAGGTCGATTGTTTTTAACACAGTCTATTTGCGCTTATAGTTCCTACACCGTTGAGAATTGGACTATAGCTTATATGAACTTTTTTGCTCCAAATGACCTGTAGATATACCCCCTTTTCTATGGCTACTTAAAATTGATACACCCTGTATAGGTAAAATATAAATTTGATAAACATTATAAAAGAAAATAGAGACATACCGAGATTACGACGTTAATTTAATTTTTTTTTTTAGTAAAAATCTACATTTATTAGATTCATCGAACTCTACACTCTAATAATATTAGAAGATCTGACACTTTTAACTAAAAAAAAAAATAACATAAAATAACATAATAAAAATAAAAGTAAAAATAACTTAATCCAGGTATGTTTCTATTTTCTTTTATGATGATCATATAATTTATTTTTTACTTGTATATTCAAGGTTTAATTGTTAGTAAGAGTATGTTACCCAACAAACATGTATAAATAAAAATATACCTACACCCCCACAAAACAATAAATAAATAATGTTTTCATGTTTTCGTCTATGCCTCGGAGAGAGGCGAAATACAGCCAATTTTACAAAATGACGGAAGTATAAATATATTTATTCAACCCTTCAACTTCAACGACCCACGCTAATACTACGAATAAAATTCTAGTGAATACTGGTTGCACTAAACTCTCTCTTATTCAGAATAACATTGGCCAGTGTTTTCCAATGGATTATATTGTAATCCATTGAGTACTTAACAACAAATTAGATAATAAATTGCAACTATTACCTAGAGACTTCGGAGTAAGTTCATTGAATTTTAATAATAATGTAGTTAAGAGCTTCTGTTCCGCGTCATTATCGTAAATTATTTAAAATTATAGCAAAACGGTAGCTATCTAACTTATTTTATCCAGTCAACTTTTGATAATACTATAATTCAATGTCAAATATTAGCTGACAATACAGAGGGATAGATAAAAGGTGAATACTTCTTGGAAGGATATCATCAAGTTTCAAAATACAAAGTTCGACTTATTATCAATCAGGTATTTGATTAGTAAAGTTAGTGTTAGAGGAATCAAGTTAAAGGCGTGAATTTCATCTCTCTTCAATCCTTAGATAGTTTCAGATGAAAGGCTTGAGAAATCTTACAGGTGATAATAATTTAATTCTGTTCATATCAAACGATGTCAAGGCAGATGCATCAGTGCCAAAGATAAAATGATAAAGTTATCAACCTGTCACATAATTTGATTTATCGGGAATCGGGAGTTTTTTTGCCATTGAGAGGAAAGGTGTCTTTTTCTAATTTCCATTTGTAAGATGTGTTTTATATATATTTTATTGAAAATAATGTCTAGTTAAATCAAACGATCAAAACAAGTCACAATTATTTCTATTATCATATTTTGATTAAATTCAACAATTAAGTAATGATAAATTCTAACAGAAGGATTGGAAAAAGAAAAAACACAAAAAATTGGAGACAATATGCGATTACTTTGTTCACTGAGCACGCTATTAGGAGGTTTTGGATAAATTGAATGGCAAGCATTGTTATGCTTGCCGTTTCCAAAACGATGTGAGAACGTAATGTTTTACTTTGGAGTTCGTTGTTGTTTGGAATGAAAGTCCTTTTTTTTCTTTTTTTTTTCTTTTCTTATTGTATTTTAATAAACAAGCTTTCACCCAGGGAACCTGGGCTTCTGAAGTAATGTTTTACGTTCACACATCGTTTTGGAAACGGTTTTGAAAAGATCCGCTAGTTCAAAACGCTGTATGAACGGAGATCGACGGATCGTACCGGTTTAGATCCGCTCCACCAAAAATACGTGATCGGAACGGGGAATCGAATTCAAAACGCTCGTGTGAAGAGGTCGTGGAGGGGATCGAGATATGAGGTTATTTTACTCTTTTCCACTTTTCAAGTTCTTTACTTTCGTGAGCTTCTGTTTCTTTTTTTTAACTGCAAAAACGTTGTTAAACAAAAGTTAAACCTATAAAGGACCTTTAAAAACTTTTAATAACTTGTAAATAAAATGTAAAAATACGCGGACATATTAGGTAACAAGAAAGAAGGTTTTACTCGCGACGTCACCGTTATGAAATATCGAAAACAAATATTTCGATCACCTGTATTTTTTGTTGTAAGAACGCGGATCGTTTTTAAAACGAATTGGATCCGAAACGCTTTCAAAACGATGTGTAAACATAATACATGTTTGAAAATCATTCGAATTTAATAGATAAGAGACTGTAACCAATATCGCGCACCAATATGGCACCACCGAAAGGAACAGAGAGAGCTGAAACCAAAGGAATTCTGAGATACTTGCAATGTAACATCTCGTTGATAATCCTCGGATGACCAAAAAAAAAAATAATAATAGGACACCACTTACCCCCTAAAATTCGACTTTTTTAAAATTAACTCCTGGAAATATATCATTATCAACAAAATTGTATATTTATGTATTTCATCCCATATTTTTAGGACCTTTCCTTATGAGGTCCTTATGGGAGGGACTTTTTTGGTAATTTTGGGGGTTAAATGGCCGCCATTCCAGGAGTGAGATACATTTTTGAGATCTCCATGTCAATACCTTTGAAATGATACCCCACAGAAAAATTACAAGAAATAAACAATTTTGAGTGTTTAAATTCGCAATCATTTTCCTGTTTTTGAGCAAAACAGTTTAAAAAAGCTTAAAATTTGGTATACCAAATTTCAAATCTCTAGCTATACAATAGGCCGGGAGATATACTTCAATTCAAGATGCGATGGACGGATGGACGAACTACTAAAAACATTAGGGTTTCTAGGATAAACTCGAAACCCGAAGAAGGAGATGATCTAAATAATAATAATAAATATACATATAATTAAAAAAATAATAATAAACTAAAGGTGGAGAAGAATAACGAAACCGTTCTTTAGAACAGTTCCCTGGAGCTGTTCCCTAGAACCTACTTCCTAAAAGAACTTATCTTGGAACCGATTCCCGAAGATAACTGTTCCGCACTTCAAGAATAGAAAGAACGATTCGGAAGAGCTAAAAGTTAAAAGTATCCACACGTTAAATTATTTTCTTGATGTAGTAGGAAAGATGAAGGTAGAGCAGAGGAACAAGGGAACGGCCAATCTGGCCGCAGACCCTGTGTGAGTGCGTATTGTACCGCGTACCTACAATATTGTGAAAGTGTGTGAATAGCCTCCGCGCGCATACCGGCTGACAATTCGTCTACACTACAGTCTACAGTCTACTCGACTAATTGAAATTAAACAAAATATTTTTCTCTAAAAACGCTTCCCATTTAATTTACAGATTCGCCATTTTTGTGGTGAATTGTTGATAGACGTTTAGACAATGAAAAATAATCTCTTTAATATTTTTAAAACTAAGTGGAAAGATGTATGTATTACCTATTAGTTTTAATAGTTTATAAAGGGAGATTGATTTTTTTTTTTTTTTTTTTTTTAAACACGTAAATATTATAAACCAACAAAATACATAATAGTTTAAATAAAAATAATAATAAAAAGAAAATTACACCACTTATCTGATGGTTCCTTGAAGTTCTTAATCTTCGAAAACACAAGTATACATCAAAATATTAAAATGAAAAAATATTTACTTTTTCTTCTAAACAGAAACTAAAAGAAAGCACTGTTTTAAAGTTCAAATTACACTAAAAAACTTCAAAATAAATTAGAACTTTTTTTTAATATAATCACAAATAAAAAAAGAAAGATTTCTACGACCACTTTCGATATAAGATGGGATGGGAAACAGAGAGTATTTTGCGGAGATGGAAAGCAAGATAAGAGCCATATATAAATGGTGTTCGACTGACGTAACGCGCTCGCTGTCCCAATCAAGACTGTCATTCTCAAGGACTCTGGGGCCGATATTGTCCACCTCAGTGCGCATGTCCTTAGCACATGCGCCTCACACCAGGCTCTTTAACGTCTTTTCCAAACAAGTCTCGGCGCGTCCGCGTTACGTTCCTTCATTTCCGAGATGTAACAGTCGAACAAAATATTCTTTCTTCCAAATTAAATTGCAATGTGTACACTGAGCCGCTGCCGTTCCGAATCCGGCCCGACAGTGACGTCTCCGTCACCGAATCGTCAAAATAAAAATTCTTTTTACTATATTTTCTTTTGACTGGGGAGTTTTCCGTCCTGCAAATAAACTGCAAAGAAACAAACTGCTTAACGTTATTTGGATGTTTAGCTTTTCACCAGTGAGCATCTTTTTTTTTAGAATAAATTTCAATTTACTTCTAAAACAGTATTTGGTCATTCAGTTTTGAAAATACTGAAAAAATTTCTTTTATTTAATCAGCTTTATTTAATTCTTTAAGCCATTACAATAGCTTAATTTTCTTTGAAAATTCGCTAAAAGATAATACAAAATTATGACGGATAAAACATTTTTTTGCGACTGATACTGTTAATATATTATTACTTATACACATATTATTAACATTAATTTAGCATTATACATTTTGTGTGATATAATATATGCTGATTTTAAATAAGTTTATGGATTTTTGGCTCCTATAGGTTACTACAAGACGTAGAGCCGATTTTATTTTAAACTGAAACCGGTAACGAGTTTTATCAGCAGTGTAACACGAATATGTCTTTTCACAAAATATGTTGTTAAAAATTAAATTTAAAATTGTTCGTTGCTTTTTACTTTTTCATATAAAGAGATAATATTGTGATGGCGTAGAAAGTAAAAACATAAAAATAGAAATATAAACATAGTTAACTATGTATTCACAAATAGTGGGTGCATTTTTACTCTTTCATGTAAAGAGAAAGTATTGTGATGGCGCGAAAATTAGATTTTGATTGATTTACACGTTTTGAGGTCCCCCGAGTCCACAAAAAAGGGTTTATAAAGAATGTCTTTCTGTCGTCTGTCCAGGTTTTTTTTGCACTTTAAAAGTCATTAATAGTTATTTATGAGCACCTACCAGTAGCACCAGTAGCACCTAGGGAGTAAAGTAAGCCATTATTCCCTGAGCGAAAAAGTTGGTCCCTAAATCCCGAGGCGCAGCCGAGGGAATTACACTAATTAGCTCCCGAGGCGAAGCCGAGGGAGATAATTATCGCGAAGGGAATAATGACACTTTACTCACGAGGTACATACAATATTTTATCTTCAGTAGGTAGTAAATTCATATTTTCGTCCATTGCACAGTTTTTATTTATTATTTTAATAAATAACTATAATTATTAGCACTTTTAATAGCAGATATAAGAGATTCAATATTAAAAATAAATAAGAATTGGAATTGAACTCAAATAGAAGGTTATTTAGATGCAGGTTATAAACAAACATAAACATGATCGTAAAAGCAGTGACGCCAACCGCAGTGAACTCAACAACTTCATTACATTAACCATTCATTTTCTACTATTTATAAAATAATTAAGTTGCAATCTTTACTTTTTCGCCCTACTTTTTGATTCAGGGAAGAAAAGACCTGCTTTAGTCCCTCTAAACTAATCCAAAATCATAACTTTTTCTTCCTACTGAAGATTATTTATTAAAATTACATCGAATAAACCAGCACCACCATGAAGTGAATCTGAAAAAAATTTATTTACAGAAACTTTATTAACTAAAACGAGCAATCTTTCTTTTCTGAACTTAGTTTCTAGAAAATGATTCCCCTTGAGAACTTATATATTTCTCCAATTGACACTGAGCAATCTAATGTGTAGGGTGTCTTGTCACATACATTAAATATAGAGAAATCATCTAGTTTTCTATCTTAGACGTAGCCGTTTCAATGTCTAATTATTCTGCTTCAAGTTGTTATATTCGAGAGAAGAACTATAAATATAATATGTTGTTCTTTTTTACTTTTTTTTACGCCGGTACGTAGGCAACTTCGCTCATACTCTTTTTTTGTTGCTCTTTTTACTTGAACAAGTAACCACGAATATAACTTTTTACAAATACAAACAAATTTAAAACTATTTGCCCCACAATCGTAACAAAAGAAGAGAGAATAGAACGTTCTCAAATAATACATAATGATTACAAATATAAATCCTATAATTTTGGATATTTGTTAGAATAATTTGTTAGAGTTTATCCTTGAAACGGCCATGTCTCGGGGATGTACCTGTACCTACCATATGTCTATAAGTCGGTCTTTGGTTCATATCTCCCGAACTGTTTAAGCTAGAGAGTTGAAATTTTAAGCAAAGGCGTAATTTGTTGACCTAAATATAGAGAAGTTAAAAATTCGATATGCGCATGCGCAATTTACACAAATGTGGTAAGCTACAATTTTTATTGATTTTTTATTTTTGAGGGGTATCAAATAAAACCTACTGAAGTGTAGATTACAAATATAGTAAATTATAAATGCTGCTGTTACCACCAATATAATGAGAAAAAAAAAATACCTTGTCGTTATTAAGAAAATCGTGATCATCTCTAGAGCCCAAGAAGAAATGGAATGATTATAAAATTAAGGGATTTACCGAAGAATAATTTAGAAGAAATTTAATCGTTTGGCCTACATAATATTCCTATTACAACAGGTAAATTGTTCACATTTCGCCTTTCAGCAACATCATTTTTATTATTAAAATTTTAAGACCAGATTTTTCTCGAGAAACCAACTTTTATAACTATATAATACACATTTAACCAAATTTTTATTTAAATCTATTATAAAATAGACATTATGTAAAAAAAAAAAAAAAAAAAAAAAAAAAAAGAGAGAGAGAATCGTTTTGATATATTTTCACTACGTTTTTATTAACTTGGTTTCTTGTTTGTTTGTTTGTTTGTCCGGTACAAATCTTGCGATCGAATTTTAACTAACATCCCGAGTAGCTAGACATTTGAAACTTTCAGAACAGCTCAGAACACGATGACAATGCATTATTTGAATGCCTTTAGTCATTTTTCAGCAGAATTTAATTAGTTTTCAGCAAATTTGCTGTATGAAAAGTTAGTTCGGAAAAAATCCGCAAGTTATTTTATTTGTTTTGTCATATCCCAAACATTTACAATCCTTTGACCTCCCCAATATTTACCTTCTTTGACAGATTTCAAATGAAAGATTTTTTATTGAGAGGTAAATATTGAATGACACCAAAAAAGAATAAGTAAACCAAGTAAACAAAAAATAAATTAATTGAATTAAAAAACGTAGTATATAAAAAGTTCTTTTTATCTTGTAATTTGTTTTTGTTTAAGATGGTTTTAGGGCCATTTAAGTTAGAGCAAAAATTAATTTCTTGATTTGAACTTGTATGCAAAATGTCAACAAAATCGGCCTAGCAGATGTTCCATGCGTCTCCACAGGCTACATTAGGCAGAGTCTTTTTTAAAAACTACGTTTTAAGACTCTGGAGATGTCAAAACGCGTAATTCCATCAAAATCCAACAGCAAATTTTTAGCTCAATTACAATATTGTTTCTCTCTATATTTACTACATATATGAGAAAGTAAAAAGTATATATGCAAATATTATTTGGTTGCAATATTAAGCCTTTATTACTGTTGATTTAGTTTTATTGTATAATATTACAGTGGTTGAAGCAACTACGTATTACAGTGTTAGTAGAAGTCATAATAAGCTATAGGTTGTTTTGATCACGCAAACATGGAAGTGACAATCTCACTCTTAGATCTTGGACGGACACAATCAATTCTATGAGCACGATATCTTACACTCACAACAAAATCTAAGTTTTTTAAGTGGTCATTATATCAACCTCTTAAACATTCGAAAAAATCATTTCTAATATCGAAAGTACAAACATTATCCTTATTCCCTAGAATAATAAAATGATAGCTTATACTTAAAACCATTTTTTTGTCTTGAAAATTTTATTATTTTTGTAAACCCTGTTGCATATAGTTTGTTTTTTATTATTACTGCTTTGCATTTTTTATTCATGCAATTTTTAACAAAATAAAAATGTTTCTTTTTTAACAAAAATTTGCATGAATGAGGTTATAATAAATGTTTACTTTTTTAAATATAAGCATGCAAGTTGTAAAACTGCAACGGTTTTCATCCTAACTTATTATTTTTTTGATATAATAATAAGCGTGTTAAGAAATAACATAAAGTGCATTATATATTCCGATATAATAAAAATTTATTTTATTTCCGAGCTTACCTAAGGTAACGGTAATAACAGATGTAGGATTAATTCATTTCCTTTATTAGAACAAATATAAAACTGAAGGGGACCGACGTAGCCGAATAATTAGTGACCTCACAACTATGCCTGATATCAAGGAAAACGAAGATAGATATGGTCAATCTATGGACTATGGAGGTCATCTTAACGCAAACAGCCTCTTAACGTTAATTGAAAAAAAAAAATAAATAAATAAATAAATATCACCAAAGCAGCTTTCAGCCTTCAAAAGGCCATCCATCATCAGTGTCAGTGCCTATAGCGGAAAAAAGCAAAGGAGTCAAATATAAATGAGAACTCTCACTTTGTCTAGTTTATGTGGTTTTGTACTATCGCATGTATTTTTATATGCATATAAAATATGCTAACAACTCTAAAATATTCGATTTTTACCATGACTGCGTTAACAAGACCCACTAACTGCGCGTGCTAGCAATTATTATTACTCTTTGTCAAGTATAAAAGTAAGCATATTCTGAAATAATTGAGCCAAGTGTTGATATTCACGGATAACTAAAATTTAGCGTTTTCAAGTACCTGGTAAATAGCAGAATTGCGTGTTGTCGTAAAACAATTTTGTGCCAAGTTTGCCGAATACACTGTTAAGTTTTGTGAAACAGAATCGATTTTGAAATTTTAAAAATCGCATAATACCCTTCGTCATAATTAAACTCACCGAAAGCGAGCTTTTAATGATAAAATAAAAATGTAACACAACTGAAGAACTCTGAATAACAATTCGGTACTCTAGTTCCTTCAGTCAACTTGTGTTAGAAAACATCTATTTCACCGTTGTAAAACAATTGTGGATTCCATTAATTCACAAAAGAGAAAGAAAGTATTGCGATGGCTAGAAAAAAACCCATTTCAGACTACAGAGGATATGAAAAAGGTTTTTTTTTTTTATTTAAAAAGCCTTTTGTGCAACCGTTGAACTTGATTTAGATAAAATTTGTTATACCTACATATTCAGAAAAATCATAAAATGAAATAAAATTGATTTTATTATTATTATTATTATTCAGCACTGTCATTTCCTATTATAAAACTAATCAAATATAATGTAATTTATTTCATTCAGTGGCCTTCATTTAATTTATTATATTAGCACTTTGATACAGCCCCTAATTCCTAGAATGCTGCGGGGCGAATGCTAGTAAGTCACATAATTAGAAGACAATTATAATCATTCTTGTTGATAATTTTAAATGAAATTAGAAATGAAATATACATATTAAATATAACTCACACCGTACACCGTAACGAAGCACGGAAATCCTACTAGATTAGTTAATATTATAAAAAAATAATAAAAGTTATTTACATCGGATAAATGTTCTATAAATTATCATGCAAACACAAAATTGTGTGTACATAAAGGGTGTTTATTTTGAGTAGAATAAGGAACGATACTTCCAGGCTACAGTGAGTCACATTTAAATATGATTGAAATCATAAATTCAAATGTAACTATTAACCGTAGTATTTTTTTAATTTAACTAACGCCTATTTTCTATTTGTCCTTTTGTATAAGTGAAAAAAATCCTTTATTTTTATTGCACTGCATGAGAAAATTGGCAATTTAAAAATATTTTAGACTTTTAGTATAGAAGTTATAAAATGGTAACCGATAGAATTACTCGATACAACAATAGTTTTATTTAAATTAATAATTAGTAGGGGGTTAAATAAGTTTTACCAACATGAAACCTAAAATAGGTAATTAAAATGCACGAACACAAACGGACTTCCTTTACTATTGAATTAATTACTCTGTATATTTAATTACATTGAAACAGCGGCGACAAAAAAAATATTTTTAGAAATGTCAAAAGTAAAGATAATTAATTCCAGTGATCAATACATAGGTCACGTAAAACTGACATTTATATACCTATTTTTAATTAACAGTGTACTGTAAACGTTAACACATAAATTACGTGCATTTAATTTCACGATACCCTAATTAAACTGTCATTAATAGGTCGCTGACACTAATTAACAAAGTTAGCTAAAACTATATTTAAAGATTAGGTTTATTATTTTAAATCAATCGTAAAATTTGAATTGATCTTTCTTTGTGACAAATTACACATTTTTTATTTTTTTATTTTTTTTATGTGTTAATATATTGTTACTTTGTACATGGTAATACATTGTTTAATAGATTTTTTCTTTCTCTTTTTGTTACAGTGAAAAAAGCAAGATACATCGCCATTCAAGGTAAACATTTTTACTCTCAGTAAACAGGTATTTTAATCTTTAACTTATTAATTTTTTATTAATCTTTTTCCTTATTTAATCGTGAAGATTAAAACAAAACAACTACTGAGGGGTAGAAAGTCTTTAAAGTTAACCTAAATGAATTAAAAAATAAATATAGGTGTTACGAGTAGGACCTCAGGAAAATAATTAACACAGTGCAACTTATGAGACATTAAATAAAAAGGTGTATAACCTCTAGCGTAGGCTTAGAATGGACGAAAAACAAAACACCTGGTGGTGAAGCCAGAGAGGACGAAAAACAAGAATCGCGCTGCAAGCCCAAGGTGGGGGGAAGAGGAGTGATAAATAAGAGAAAAAGATCGCTCCCAGAGAGTAGCACAAAACAGACAGCATACAGCAAGTACAAAACATCACCAACAGGTGGTGTGAAGGTCACAAATAGGCATTAATCTATAATTATTGTTATAACTCCAACTAGCCAAATTTTTAGGACCCCTGTTAACTTATTGCTCCTTGTCACGTAGGAAATGCCGGATTCCTTTCACCGACTCCGGAAAGGCAGAGTGCACATTAAACCCAACCCTTGCACTTTCAAGATCCAACCCAATATTGGGGGATTCTTTAACACATGTTTTTTGACACATAAAAAACCCATTCCACTGTCAGTCCAAACAATCTTCACCCAAATGTAGAAGGTTTGTCCCAGCCACACAGTTTCATTATGTTTCTGGAGAGCGGGTCGTGGGGTGGAATCCTGCCGGAATCTCCTTGGCTGTGAGGCATAAACCATATCTTGTTTGGTAATGAGTCTCTACGAAATATATATGTCACATGTACACCAATATATTTATACAAATTAAGTTTATAATTATTATTATTATTATTAATCACACTTCGAACAATTAAATTAAAAAAAAAACTATTTTTTGTTAATAAATGCAAAACAGCTTAATTGTCCTTCTTAAGGTGGATTTCCAATGAAGCGGCCGAGACGACTCTAGCCGCGCGACTCTAGACGCGCGGCTAATAAACAAGACTCCTTTAAGGTAAATGAATGGAACCCTTTTCAATGGCGCGGCTGTAGCCACGCGACTGAAGCGGCTCTAGAGAGGCAGCTCAGAGCCGCTCACGTGATCGAGCAGTCTAGCCGCCTCAAGGTGGAGTGTCAATAAAGCGACTGAGACGACTCTAGCCGTGCGGCTCTGAGCCGCGCGTCTCATAAAAATGACTCCTTCTAGGTAAATGAATGGAACCCTTTTCAATGAAGCGGCTGCAGCCGCGCGACTGAAGCGGCTCTAGAGAGGCGACTCAGAGCCGCGCGGCTCGACTGCTTCTCGAGCAGTCTAGTCGTATCAGTCGTCGCGGCTGAAAATATATAGAGATGAGCAAAACAGTTATTTGGCAGTAACATGTTATAACTGTTATGCTATCGGGAGTATATTTGTGTAACAGGTCACATCTCAAAATGCCAAGGACGGATGGACGGACTACCAAAAGTACAAGGGTTTTTGGAATGACCTCGAAACCCTAAAAATGGCATTAGTATTAGTAATTTGATTGAAGACCATAAATATACGGCGAAATAAAACTCTTTATGCTGTAATAAATTATAAGTCAAATTTTGACGAAAGTCTTATTTCATTTTTTATTTATAAACTATAGTTCACGACTGCAAGACAGACATGTTATTAAAGCCACTTTTGTGTACTCAGGGGACCATACATTTTAAACGAGAAAGAACCGACGATTCGACAAGCAAAATAAAATAAAACACCCATTTTGAAACCGATAATAGCCTATAATAATAATTATTGATGAGAATTAAAACATTTTTGAAAAACTTATTTACTATAACAAAAAGATTTTTAGGGTTTCCTAGATACAGCTCGAAACCCTTATATCGAGGGTGATGTGTCTCTCTGTCCGTCGGTCTTTGGATCAAAGCGCCCTAACCGTTTAAGCTAAAGAGCTAATATTTAAAACACTGGCGCATCTTTTTTACCCAACGTTAGCAAAAATATACGTAAGTTAAAAATTAAATATGCGCATGCGCAATTCGTAGAAATGTCGTAAATTAAAGATTTTTTAATATTGAGTGAGGTATTAAATGAAAGCTGCTGAATAGTAGGTTACAAATATATATATGATTTTTTAAATTTTGCTTCCTTTACCTGTTTTATGTGTTGAAATATACTCCACGAAAATTCCCCTCCCCGAATCACAATAACGGCTGGTCCTAATATTTTGAAATAATTCATGGTAATACCTTATTGTGGGGCGATGCAAATTTCCTGAAAAAATGTAATTTACCTTGCCGTTTTTACTGATAAAAAATATTGTGACCCCAAGGTGGGGTCGAACCAGAGACCCCTGAATTCAAATAAAATCATAAATATATAACGGATATGCTTAATCATGTAAAAAAAACCCTTAAAAGTGTGGTTTTTATGGTATTTTATGAGTTTATGAGTGTGTCTAAAACTTCTCTGAAAATGCCCATAGAAAGTTGTTTTTTTTTTTTGTAAAGTATCTAACTCTCTAAAAATTTAGTGGACTTGGCCTTTCTTCTAACTGTACCTACATATTGTAAATTCTCAACAGGAGACAAATCCTCGCCAACAGGTTAAAAAATGAATAAGCCGGATAACGCGTAAATGATTTAATTTTTGCCTTTATTCCACGAGTGGCAAATAATAGGGGGGAGGAAGCTCTAGCCCCCCTTTGCCAATTTTACTTCCTCATATTATAACGAGGAAGTAAATTGATATTGTGATGGCCCTTAAATTCAATTTTGAGATTTTGATGAATTTATACGTTTTGCGGTCCCCTGAGTCAAAAACGTGTTTTTAAAAAATGTCTGTCAGTCTGTCGTCTGGAGACAGTGTTGTCGTCTGGCAGTCGCCTAGGCCTGGAGCCTAGACTTCTGGGTTGATTATGACGAAATTTGGCATACATCTTCAGAAAAATAATACCCCGAGGTGAAATCGAGAAAAAAATTTAGCTCCAAATTTAAGGACGCTATCCCACAAAAACACTAAAAAAAAACTTTAAACAAAATATTTTTCGAAAGCGGTTCCAACGATTTTGATTAAAAAAAATTCTAAAATAGTCAATTTAAATGCGAATATAACGATATAAGCTGTTTTTCCGGGAAAAATCTAGTTCCTGAGATAATAGCTTAAAACGCGGACAGAGAGAGCCCGGGTTCGATTCCCCGCCCAAAAGGAGTTATTTTTATGATAAATTATGATGAAATGTTCAATAATAATTAAATGTACAAAGGAAAACTAAAAATTGGAAAACACTGAGCTAAGTAGTTGTGAACTCGTATATGTGAAAGTTTTTCTGAGTTTTCTTGGACAGACTTTTTTTATAGCTTCGTTTTGACGTTATGAAAAACATATTGAAAATCGGCAACAAGATCGTGGTCGCTTTAATAGATATTCAAGGACAAAGGTACAGATAACCAAATTTCCCACAAAAAAGTTTCATTCAATTTTTACGTACAATGGACGGTTTACGGATTATAGGGCGAAGAATATCTATAAATATTCAGCATCCGTTGCCGCACCACTTTTTACGTATTTTTACGAATATCTCGCTTTCTATGGCTCCGAGAAAAATTAATGTTATTATAAAAAAGCAAGATTATTAAATTTCCCACAAAAAAGGGCTCATTCATTTTTACGTACAACGAACGGTTTAACAAAAACCTAGCTTACCATGCCTTGCGTAGTGATGGTTTTTGCACGACTTTTTACGTGTTTTTGTGAATATCTTGCTTCCTCTGTCTCGGAGACCAATGAGGGTCAAACCAAAATTGAAGAATATAAAATTTCACACAAGAAACGTTATAATCAATTTTTACGTACAATGAACCGTTTGGATAACTAAGTGCTCCGAAGTTTTCACACAAGGCGTAACAAGGACCAGTTCCTTAATCGCTAAAGTAGTACAATTAGTAGCTCTTCTATTTCTTCCTATTCAAGATGGGACCATAATAACATCCATGCTTCAACCATGACGTTATCAAAGCCACTAACATGAAGCGAAAAATAAAATTTATACAAGTGGCTCGGGCCGGACGACTCGAGCCGCGCCGCTAGAGCCGTACGACTCGAGTCGCGGTATAGAAAATAAAAAAAGCGGCTCTAGCCGCGCGGCTCCAGCCGCGTGGTTAGAGCCATACGACTCGAGTCGCGGGATTGAAAGTTGATCAAGCGACTGTAGCCGTACGACTGTAGCCGCGCGACTCCAGCCGCGCGGCTAGAGTCGTCTCGGCCGCTTCATTGGAAATCCACCTTTAGATTCAGAATCTAAATTGATGACAAGTACCGTAGTGTTGTCCGAGGTGGTCAAACCCAAGCATGGGCTTAGAATTGATGTGGAGAGGGCATACGGTCTGGGTTCAGTATGGGCTAGGTTCAGCACGGGCTAGGTTCAGTATGGGCTGGGTTCAGTATGGGCCGGATTCAGTATGAGCTGAGTTCAGTATGCGCCCGGCCAAATGCTCAGTGTTCACAGTCTCCATTAATGGGGGTATCAGAATAAGTGAAGTGGCTTCAATCCGGTTGCTTATGTCACTTATTCTGTTTATTCAGCTGATGAAGCGTCGGAGCATTTCACTAGCCCAGACTCATCTATTACCTTTTTACAAGCCTTTTGGGGATGTTGCACCTAAGTGATAGAACTAAGCTTTTTCAAACATTTTTCTTTAACTAAGTTTTTGTTTTAATCTGGATTTATAAATATGTTAACCTATTCTTTAACTTCTTTTATATTTCTTTAGGAATAAACAAGAGGGGAAAAAAGTAACACAAACTTTATGAAAAATAAAATGCATAACATAAAAAAGTAAAAGTTTTTTTTAAAAAAGGATAATCAACTTTTTTTAGGTTATTATTAGGGCTACTTTTAAAATATAACTTTTCTAGTCTAAGGTTCTGGATATTCTTTCCTTGAAGCAATCCATAATTCTTTTAGCGCTTGTTCACAAACTTAACATAGTTATTGAATAATGTTAAGCTTTCTTAACAAGACATTTTTTCCTTATTTTTTTTTTTTTTAACTTTTTTTGTAACAGTGATATTTAATTCTTCTCTCTTAGCTATTAGGGATTTACGTGGTTTAAACATTCCCGAAATTTTATTATAAACAGAAAAACCTAAGTGTTTTAATCATTTGTCTGTGTCTGTGTAGTTGTAGACCGCAAGACTCAAGACTCATCAATCCGTAATATTATTCTAACTAATACCAACTAATAAGTCCAGAAACACTAATCTGACTAATAATTCAAGAAATATCGATCTTACAAATAGCTTAAGAAATGCCGACCTTACTAATAACTCAAGAAGCATTAATCCCATTTATAATTTTAAAAAAAGGACCATTAATACCACTAATAATAATTATTAGAGGTTAATTATTAACAAGTATTGATCTTACTAATAACTCTAGTAACGTTAAGCCCTCTAATCACCTAGATAAACATTAATACCTAAAAACAAATTTCGTTCAACGGCAATTTAAATTAAATTTAAACCTTGTGAAATAAAGAAGGCGAAAGAAATATTTAGAATCATATTCCTAGAACTTTGAAATTTCGTCGGGTATACTTGTTTTTATCGCAATCTTTAAATTATACTTTTATATTAAGTTTTTTTTTCCACATTCTTGACTTGAAATGTGAAATAACATTCCTAGATTTCCATTATAGAATACACATCGAATACAGAAAAACAACAATCGCTATTCGTATTTTTTTCAAATTAAAATGTTCTCATAGAACAAAATCCTGTAATATATTTAAAAGATATAAAAAAATGAAAAATAAATCTAATAAAACATAAAACATAAAATAAGGTATCACAATAAATCAGAAATGATTTACTCACAATGTAAAGGCAGCAGCTAAATAGATTTTCCAAATGATCTAAGCTTCCAGTGACAAATCTAGAATCCCTCTTACAAATCATCTTTGTTATTTTAACCCCTTATCTAAAACTTTATTTTAAAACCTTCGACTCATAGGACTTATAAAATCAAACAAGGACAAGAATAGTTATTCATTTAGTAGGCAGCAACATTTAATTTTACTGACGAATAAATTGTTTATTTTAAAAAAGAAATTAAAGAAGGAGAGAATTTTTCCAGTCAATCTGCCAATATATTTCCTTCTATGTCCTTAAGGCTTGGTAACTAATATTAGGTTACTTTAAAATAGCTTGGGCTTTTGAAACAGAAACACCATAAGTAGGAAGTAGGTAGATATTTTAAAAGCTCAGTTAGTACACGCTTTAAAAGTTCAGTAGTAGCCCCCACAGTACATTCATCGTTTCACCCACTTACTGCTAGGGGATATTACCCCATTTTAGTTTAAAATTACATTTAATAATATAAATTACATAATAATATTTGAATGTCAAGAATGGGAAGCTTATATTAATATTTAAATAACATTCTTGATTAAAATCCTACACTATATTATAAAAAATGAAGTTTTTTTTTATATAAAACTGACATTTTTAAATATAATTTAAAAGATAAAAATGTACAATATGTATATTCTTTCTCTCAGATTTAAATTATAATTTCAAAAGATGTTCATTTCAAAGTATATATAAAAGAGAAGAGGTTGCATATAACTATGCATATAAATAAAGCTTTAAAACACGATGTTGTATGGTTGTAAGAGGTGCTTTGAAACTGAAACGGGGAACCCCCCTCCCCACTCCCCAAGTTGGGGTGGTAGATAAATATGTTTATATAACACAATGTTTCACCAAAACTTTGAGATTTAAACCTACACCATTTCAACATGAAACATGATTTGAACATCGTAATTACATTAATTATGTTGTATCTATATTATCTTTTTTAATTTTAAG
>KZ651192.1:53378-80518 GCA_001010745.2 Gerris buenoi
TTTTTTTTTTTTTTTTTTTTTTTTTTTTTTTTTTTTTTTTTAATTAATTAATGCACACATAAATAAAAAAGTCCAGTCATGCACCATGACTTAATGAGCGAATTTTCAAAGAAATCTGCGTATTATTGGCTTATGATAATATTTGGTTTGGAATTTGGATGGGTGAAAAAAAAAAATGTTTTTGTTACACACGGGTACGGGGTACAAAAGTCAAAATAGTATTTAACCTTCAAGATGCACATCGTTGGAAAGCTCATTAAGAGTACAGTAATTGTTATGCACAATTTTATCATATTTTCATTTAAAAGGGGGGTAAAATGAGGAAACATGTTTTTATGCTATTTTTGACCCTAAATGGTCAAAATTTGACCCCTAAATGAACTCAAAAAATTCTGGCCTACGAACTCATCCTTTCTTTTGATATTATTGGCATTTTAAATTTTGTTTGAAACTTTAAGTGCATCCTAAGGGGAGGGATATCCTCTGGAGTATACATATATAACATACATATATACAACATACATATATACATACATATATACAACATACATATATACAACATACATATATACATACATACATAAAAAAATGTTAAATTTTAGGAATCGATTCAGAATGGTCTGAAACGGATTTTCATGAAAAAAATTTTCAAAAATTTTTATTACAAAATTTTTGAAGCCATTGCAATATCTTAATTTTCTTCGAAAATTCGCTAACATACTAATGGTTTAATTTATAATCGTCTAACCACAATATAAAAACAAATCACAATCAGACTGTTTTCAATGACAATTATACATAGACTTGGTAAATAAAGGTGTTTAATAGGTTGGGCGGGTAAAATACGGATAAAGGATCTAGGAGGTAAGAATACCTGGATGAAGGGTTCAATAAGGATCAATTAACCCTTTACTGCTTCTAGTCTTTAAAATAATGCATAAAAATAATTTTAAATACAATGGTATCATATGTAAATCAACATTATTCTGGTATCTTTACAAGGTATTTTACAAAGGGAGTTGGTTTCATTTACATAGAACATACAGTCGGACCTGCATACAACAAACTCGATGGTTCCGGAAAAAAATTTGTTGTATAGAAATTTCGTTATATAGAATTTCATTTACTAGAGAATCACTAAGATTTTCGCTTTACAGAAGTTCATTATAAGGAGGTTCGACTGTATCTGTACTGTTGCTATCAAATTTATTTTTATTTTTACTCTTTATTTTTATTTGTTTAATTAATTTATTTATTCATTTTTACGACTTTGGTAGTATTTATACTACAGAAAGATTAAATTTTAATTTAAATCAAATTATAATTATTATTAACTACGGGAAACAGACAGAGAAAAACAAGCTCCGCGCCGGGGTTTGAACCCGGGCCTCTGTATTTCCAGTTCAGTGCTCTTACCAGCTAAGCTACGCGGGAGTATGGTTTCCCCTGACGTTATAGATACCTTAACCCGATTTTAAAGCTTTCAATTTTAATTTATTTACATTATTTAATTTTGCTTAATATTTAAGTTTTTTTTCTTTATTTCTTTTAATTAAATTTCTATATGAGATGTAGCTAGACGTACCCGAATACTTGAGATTTTAGCGGCCTTTACACATACGTTCTTTCCTGCAGGATAGAGCAACAAACGGGAAAGAGCGCCAGTGTAAAGGCTGCACTGGAGTGAGGGATTACACGTCCACACAGACGCACGCTTTACCGCGCGTAATCTTCTTAAATGTAAAGGCGACAGCGAGCTTTCCCACAGGCCTGCCGTGTTCCCACTCTGTGCCCCCTAAAACTGTTTGTCTGACGACCACTCCACGCTCCGAGGATTGCATGCGGGATTCCTCTTTACACATGCGTTCTTTCCTTCGCGCCAACACGGGGGCACGCTTTCCTGTAGGAAAGCGCGTATCACTTTTATAGCTACCAAATCTTTCCCACGCGATTACTCGCACGGTTTTACTCGCGCGCAATCCTTCACGATTCAGGCCTGCAGGAAAGAACGTATGTGTAAAAGCCGCTATTCTATTCCACATGATTCCACTTTTTGTTACACTCATCTAAGTAGCTCATCCACATATTTGTTTTAAAATCATCTTCCCAGCGTCTTTTTGGTTTTCCTCTTTTCCTTTTATACTGTAATTCATTCGATTATCTTCATATTCCGTCGGAGACCGTCTTCGGTTAGCCGAAGGTTCGGTCTCCACCTGGAAGGTACGAATACCTGGATGAAGATTTCAATAAGGAACCTACATAAAATAAACAAAAGCTAAAATCTTAAATTAGGAACAAAAAAAAATAAGACAGTTATGAGACAATATAAGATCAAATGAAAATGAAAAATTAGAATTTAAAATTCCTCACTTAAAAGGATCAATAACGAGCCGTTGTAGGAGACAAAGTAGCTTTATCTTAGAACAAGCATTCAAGTGCTCATTGGAAGCAGCTTAAGGTTAATAAAGTAAATTTTAGAGGGAAAGTGTCCTAGATTGTGTCAAGGTTTATTTGAAGGAGAATATGAAGATAATACCGAGCTACTTGACTGCACTTAAAAAACCACGTGGCCAACCTAGCTGCCCTCAACTTAAGAAACCCCCAAAAATAAAAGCTATAATGAGGGGGCCCTTCATGAAACAATTATAGTACTGATTCAGAAATAAAAAGAAGATATTGTAAATTAAAATGGCAAGCTAGTGCTCTAATATTACCTCTCACTGCTAAAGAATATCCCGTCAATACAATTACTGTGAAAACTCTTTGTAATTACATTAAACTATTTTGTAAATAAAAGTTGAGGGATTTATTTCTTTCAGATAAACTTACAATAATTCTTACCAAAAATTAATCGTATACTCTTATTACTACGTTTTTATTAACTTTCTTGTTTGTATGTTTGTCCGGTACAAATCTTGCAATCGAATTTTAACAAACATCCCGAGTAGCTAGACATTTGAAACTTTCAGAACAGCTCAGAACACGATGGCAATGCACTATTTTAATACTTGTAGTCATTTTTCAGCAGAATTTAATTCGTTCTCAGCAAATTTGCTGAATGAAAAGTTAGTTCGGAAAAAATCCGCAAGTTATTTTATTTGTTTTGACATGTCCATATTTACCTACACTATTCATTTTGACGGGTTTCAAATTTATAATTATTTATGACATAAAATTTAAAAACGTAGTATATAAAAAGTTCTTTTTATCTTGTAATTATTTATAATTTTAACATTACCTAATTTTAAAAAATTGGTCCAAGGCAATTCATACAAACTTTTTTTTTTTTTACTACGAGTTCATAAATACTTAGCCCATTGTTTTCCATTTAATTTTTAAGTATGCTTGATTTATTATTGAACATTTTATCAAAATTTATCGTAAAATATATTTTTCTCGGGAGGGGGGGGGGATCAAACTCGGCCATTCTCCGTCCGCGTTTAACCCTATTTTCTCAGGAACTAGATTATATAGATATATTATTCGCATTTAAATGAACTACATTTTAGAATTTTTTAATTAAAATCGTTGGAACCATTTTCAAGAAATAATTTTTTCACGTTTTTTGAGGGGTAACTCTCCAAACTTGGAGCTAAAATTTATTTCTTGATTTCACCTCGCGGTGTTATTTTTCTGAACATGTTTGCCAAGTTTTGTCCAAATCAATCCAGTTTTGTCCTCACGTCTGCACAGACGACAGGCAAACATTTTTTAATGAACACTTTTTTGGACTTAGGGGTCCTCAAAACTTGTGAATTCATCAAAATTACAAAATAGAATTTTCGCACCATCGGAATGCTTTCTCTTCTTTTTATTATTATTTTTTTTTTTTTTTAATATAAGTTATAGTTTATGGTTTAACACAGCTTTTCTTGTTTTGCAGTACTGTTTTTGTTGTTCTAGATGACATCCCATTGGTATGGCATGACAAATATTCTAGCGGAAACTGTCATTCCACCTTATTATAGGGATTCTATTGTCTCTCTGCCTAACTACTACCATAAATTATTATTTTCTGGAGTGGACAAACTATTATTTTATTTATTATGATATCTTGTATGCATAGATAAAGATTAAAGAGCTACTAAAATAGATTTACAAATGTATTACAATTTAGCCAAAAATAAAGAAGACAATAGATTAGTCCCTAAAAGATGCCACGGTCGGTTTACCACCCTTCCCCTCCCCACCGTTGTTGACTTCTTCGACGTTTAAATTCATAAGGGTGTAAGTGCCGATGTTGATGCAAAACGATTTTAGGCTCAACCCTAATACTAATCTAAAAGGATTATGAGCCAAACTAGACTGTTTTATTTGTAAAAACATCTCACAAGAAAGCTGCAGCTCTAAATCTATTGTTGATGCTTTGGACTATTATGTGTCATTCATAAAATTTGTTATCAAAGTATTTTTTAGCACTTATAAATTTTAACTCTCAATTATAAGCGTGTTGTAATAAGATATATAATAAAGAAGACTTCAGACTAGCCCCCATAGTTTTTCTACCCTCCCCACAATTCGGATAGCCTTAGGCAGTTAGTATACAGTAACAGGTAAAAATAAATAAGACTAGATTTGCACTCGCATAGTTTGTTTATAAGGACTAAATATAAATTAGTGAATTCAGTAAACTGCAAGAAGAGATAACATTTATTTGCTAAATGGGTCTGCAATCTTATTGAGTCTTAACAATTCCTTTGCACGAAAAGATTTAAAATAAATTACATTTTTAACTCAAAACATTTAATTAATATCTGTTTCAATCGTTTATCTGGAAGAAAAATGTGCTGATGGTTTATATGGAAGGAGTTTAAAGATTTATCACACTCATTGGAGATGAGCTGTAATGTTTTGTCTGATAAAGCAAGGAAAAAGATAAACCAACCAACAATATAGATAGACAAACAGTAGGAATAAATACTTTGGAATGCATAAATAAATTAAAAGAAACTTTTCTTTAATGAAAAAGATAAAATTATACAAAAAAAGTTTCTGTTTATTCAATTAAGTTTATTTGATAACACAAAAGAGCGTAACAAAGGTACCATAAGAAATAAAATCTGCTCTGCCAACCCGAACAAAACTACCCCATATTTTCACAGTAAGAATACTTTTAATAATATCTAACTTCACTTAATAAATGGTCAACAGGTGCTTGTTTGCTTTTTTTTATTTTTTTATTTACTGTCGGCCAAATCGTAAAATCATTTTATTTCCATCATAGAGAATAGACCTAAAATAGAGTTGACATTTGGCGCGATTTCTTGTACCTTCATGAAAAGTGACATCAGCGCTATCTATTGTTCGTTGCATCATCTAAAAAAAGGGGTGGGGATGAAATGTAGCGCATTTTGTTCCTCTATACCTCTACTAGGTGTCACTAGTAGTCATCCCCTAAAATTCTAATTTTATAAATACTATGCTTAGTTATTACAAGTGTCACTTTAATTTGTTTTTTATCACATCTTTTTTTAAACATTTTATTTAGTTACAAAATGTTCATATAAAGTAATTTAAAGTAACAACTTGTAATAAACTAAGCATAGTATTGAATGTGAAATGAGAACATAAAGAACAAACCAAATACACTTTTTTGTCTCAACCTTTTTATTATATTATTTTATTATTGGTGTTAGAGCAGCCTGGAACACAGCATTTTCTGAATCTTTTGACCATAGTAAAAGGAAATTGATGTCGGTGAATTTAATGAAAACAACAAATTATAAAATAAAATGATGGCTTCGAAAATGATTTACACATAACTCTTTAAGTACTGAAAAATTTAGTAAAAAAAAAACCGTCAACAATACATTTAAAATAATTATCTAAGTCCAAAATAAACCGCTGTCATTTTTCTTTTGTCCCCCTTTTTCTTGAAATTTCTGAGAGCAGCGCATTCTATGAGCCGTTGCACAAACTATTTTCCAAGTTTTGTGATGTCATGATGGGACACGGGATTTTTCAACGAATGCCATCCCCCTGATTTCCATCAATATCTCAAAAACCAAATTTTTCGCGGTAAAAAACAAGTTCATAATAAGCAAATTAAATACATTTTTAAAAATATTTTAATCGTTGAAAAATTTATCCCGATTTTTTTATTGTCTTTGTTTAATTGTTTCCCCCGTTTTTTAATCTGTCACAATCGTTTTGATTTTTTACATGAATTATAGAGCGCAGGTTCAAATTAATCTGGGGCTATCTGCGGGTTATTTTTGATAAACTATAAAAGTTAAGTACCTACAAATCAAATAAGTAATCTTGAAGAGAGGTCCAGCCACTTCACACATCAACACTGTAGAATTTACTGCCGAAAAAAGTGTGCTATGATTATTAGTTAGCCATGTACATCAAATCAGAGCCCCAAGGCATCGGGTCACAGCTTTGGCCCTGTACCGCCCTCAACTCACAGGTACATATCAGAGCACCACAGTCTGAGATCCTTTGTAGGGTTCCCTGCCATCGCTTTGCTGATCAATCGTTTTAACTCTTTCTCTTCCAGATTTAATCTTGTGTTTGAGTACAGAAGGTAGATCACACCCAATTAAAAATACCGGGTTCGAATGATCTGAAAATCACTTTTTAGCCATATTCAGTGTCTATATTATTGTGATAATTAATTAATTATGAAGGGAGGGAGAGAGTATTAATGTATTATACCAGAGAAACGTAAAATCTAGAATCAGTAGTCTAAAATGCAAAGAATAAAGTTGGCAATTAAATTTAAAGATTGAAGGAGAGGTGTTTTCTATTATAGAAATTATTCTATAATAGAAATATTATTTTCTATATAGAATTTGTTACAAAACTATATGATAAATTAATTTAACACATAATAGTTAAAGATATTAAAATGTTTGTGGTTTTATTGTTACAGGGCAGCAATACAACACATATGTAACGTTGAAGCTACAGAATGTCAAGACAACAACAGTGACAGTCAAGGGTTTGAACCCTTGCTGGGAGCAAGACTTCCTCTTGTAAGTATACTTTAAATACGCTAGTGTAGCTTGACAATTGAATGAAGCTTTAAAATTCCTCATATTGATGGATAATGAAGTAGTTGATTTCTAACCAATGACCTATCAATGATTATACAAAAAAACTTACCAAGAGCCAATTTTACTGCAATACAAATAATTTTCTTTTTGACACTTATCTCAATTACATAGGGGGCGAGTTTACTTGCTACTCACTGACGAGTTAACTAGCTAAGTTAGGCAACGAGTGAGCGAGTTGCAACCAGCTCTGCTGCAGTAATTTAATTACATACAGCTTGTAAACTCGACAGAGAGTAGCGAGTAAATTAGCCATATTCCATCCCTCCGGCACTATGTTGTGTTATAATTCTGTTATCAGTTAGTAAATGTTTACATTGTGTATTGTCTAATGGCAATTTCAGTGGTTGAGTTTATAATCTCACCCCGTGTAATTGAGGCTTAACAATGAGAAACTCACTCATGAGTGTTTGACATTGGATAGATAAACAACTTCAGGACGTCAAATCAAACATAAATGGGGAAAAACTAAAGTGAGTAACTGGCGCATGTTCTTAAGTGCCAACTTCCCATCCACCCATTGGTATAACATGTGTGATATTAGAGTCTTCGCATTAGTGCGTTGACAGCGCGGGAAAAACTAGCAAATGGGATGTGGAGCCAATGAGAGCTTGAGATTTTCCTGGACAAAAGGTCAGGCCAACTAGGCAAAGATAAATGTCTCTAGTGGAAGGGATAGGCCGGCCCTCTGGGTAAATGCTGCCTTACTCCTACACACAGACCTAGAGGCTTTATTTTTTCCCCCAGAGAGGTTGGCCAATCTGTGTGTCACTCAATTTCCCGCGCTGTCAACGCACTAATTCTAGTTTGGCAAGGACTGTAGCTTACATGTTAAATGGCTAGCGACAGTATAAACCTCCGCTAGCACTTTCACAAGCGCCAACTGAACCAAGAACCATCAAAAAATTTGTTCTTCAGATTGGTCACAATGCCTCTGTTACCATATACATATAAGCTTGGAAGAAATATGCGTAATTAAAATAAATGTACATTTAAATTACTTATGATTAATCAAATTAATGTGTAGAACTAGATGTATTTTCAACCAAACATTCAGAATAAAGATAAAGATTAATTAAAAAGGAAATTAAAACATTCCAAATATCCTTCCTAGAAATCAAAAAATATTTGAAGCAGAAAATTCTTTAATTTATCATATAATTATATAATTATGGCAAATAGAAATATCATGAAGTAATGACATGATTTGGGGGGCCTGGATGGCTCAGAGGCTAGCGCGCTGTCCGTGTGATAACGCAAGTTAAACAGCCTCGAGCAGGGTTAGTAGATGGAAGGGTGAACGCTTCTAACCACAGCTCTGGGTTCGATTCCCGGACCGGGTCCCCCTCTCAATGTCAACCCAGCATTGTTTAAATAAATGGGAAGCTCCTCGAAAGAGTGGCGCCACCAGGTTTCGGCCTGGAACCATGATGATGACACTCCTGGTTGTAATACAACCAGGAGGGGAGTCATGGTTAACGACCACATCTTCACTCAACTGTGAAGATTTCGGTCCCTAACCCGGGTTTGTTCTATGGGCCCACCTAAGTGGCCTAAGTCTTCGGGTGTAAAAGCCCCCCGGAAAAAAAAAAAAAAAAAAAAATGACATGACAGCTAACAATCAGTTATGAGAGGAAATTGGGTATCCTAATGATATTAACTGCAAACGTATATTGAAATTTGAGGTCAGCAATGCACATACTGTAGGTAGATGTTGATTAAACTTCGATCTCAATCACTCCTAATCATTTCCCATTTTCAGTAGTAGCCATTTAGATTGTAAGTGTTAATGGATCAATTAATTGGAAAATAAAACATGTATTATAGATCATACTTATCACAATACTTTCTCTTTACACAACGTATTGTATACACTACGTATATGGGAAAGTAAAAATAAACTAATGCATTATTCCCAATCAAATAAATATTCTAATTAAATAATAAATTATTTTTGTTGATTCTACATATGCTTCCGTGCTTATCGGAGGTTTCGGAAGCTATGTGACTGTTCTGAAGAATCAATGGGACTACATTCCATATTGTTACTTTCTTATGTGAAGAGAAATTTTTGTGATGGCGCGAAAATTCGATTTTGAGATTTCGATGGATTTACACGTTTTGAGGTCCCCTGAGTCCAAAAAGAGATTTATAAAAAATATCTGTCTGTCGTCGATTTTCTGTCGTGAGTGCAGACGCGTGGAGCCTAAACTACTGGGCCAATATGGACGAAATTTGGCATTTCATGTTCAAAAAATCATATATCGAGCCGAAATCAAGACATTATTTTATCTCCAAATTTGAAGGTGATACCCCAAAAAAATTATCCCTCGAAAACGATTCCAATAGTTTTATTTAAAAAATACCAAATTGTAGTCCAATTAAATATGATATTAGCCGTCTACCTGGGAAAAATATAGTTTCTGAGAATATAGCTTTAACCACGGACGGAAAGAGGCTGGGTTCGATTTTCTGCCCTTAGTTAGTTTTATGATGATAAAATATTTAATAATAATTAAATGTACCTACGAAAACCTGGAAAACACTAGAAAAAATAATTATGACTCTGATGACGTTTGTTTAAGTTGTCTCGGACCGATTATTTTAGTATTTCTGCGCATTTCTGTGACTATTCGAGTTTATAGATAAACTCTTTGTCTATTCTAAAGACATTTCAACTAAAGATAGTACATTGCAACACGAAACAAGGGAATCGGTTTTTATTTGGTTTGGGATTCCTCTGGGATATGTACTACCAAAAATCTAGGACAGACCTTTTTAGACCTGGGCTTTTTATCGGTTAAAGGGTTAAGTACTTATGCATTCTTCTCAAAGCTGTGCAATATTCGACTACACTCTAACGCATTAAGCTACTGCCTCGCACTTAACTCAGATAATTAAAAAAAGTTGCCACAAAACTTTTCTTAATACAAATATAATTAGAAACCTTCCTGAAACTCACCTTAGTATATAAAAAATCCAAATGTAAGATTAAAAAAATCAAACAAAAAAAATAAATAAATAAATAAGTATAAAAGTAATACAAATTACTCCGTAACATTAATGTTACAAATTTTTATAAGAAAAAGTTTTGAGTCAATATGAAGATCTTAAATTCTTGTAAAAGGAAAAGTGAAACACTTAAGCGAGAATACTCTGAAGTCATCAAAATACTAGTCTTCATCACCAGCTACCATAAAATAATAGTTGGAGAAGTCATCAAAATTGATAAACTGATGGAGAAGTGTAACAGCAAAGATTGATTTGACCTTTTATGAATGTGAAAACCCTTGATCAGCTCTTTAACTATGATCAAAGGAAGAGGAAGCCCAGCAGTAGATGCAGTATTAACAGTCTGAAACTGACAGACTAAGAACAGCAAAGGAAGCTCTTAAGCATTGAACAAACACTTAAGCCCCTTCATTCATAATTTGACTTAGAAAATTATAATAATTATGCAAAACCCCATTGCTTACATAGGGAAGAAACAAAAATATTAATAAAAGAGATAATCTTTAACATATAAAAGCACAAAACTTTGTACCTGGGATCTCGCTAACGCCGAATCAAAACCTAGCCAACGATATGTCCACGTGTAGGGGACTGTGAGAGAAGAAAAATGAGCCCAATATCAAGGGAATTGATAAGGTTTTGGCCTTGTACGGGTACAAATAAAGAAGTACAGATGCAGAAAAAAGTTAACCTTTAAGGTAAACAAAAACACGGGACCAGCACGGTTGGCAAATTAGAGTGGTAAAGAAAGCGCATTGTTTGTTTACATTTTACATTACATGTCTAATCAAAAGTGACAGCGTTCAATACAATTTGTTAAATGGCTACTATCTCCATAAGGATAAGTTATTATATCTATTTGAAGACTAACAAATCACAACAAACCTTTATTTTTATTCAAATAAATGTTGTTATCTTACCAATAACAAATCCATCGTCGTCGGGACACTTCTTGATTACATAAATAATATTTATAAAACGTTAATGTTTAGTTTTAATAAAATTGTCGGCCTCTCTTTTGAAGACCAACTAATCAAAACAAACCTTAATTTATTTTAGAATAAATGTGGTTTTCTTACCAATAACAAATCGTTAGAAGTATAAGTCGGTGTCTTCGTCACCGGGACACTGCTAAATTATATATATGTGTAATATTAAAAACCCACATTGTTATCGAGATGTGGTTTGGTGATTGTTTGAACTAAACTTGACTAAAGCCTCGCGTTCACACGGTGACACTAATGTCGCGACATTTAATGCCGTGACACTGCTTGACACTCAGCGTCTTAGTATAGTGTGTTAAGTGCCGTGACATCTACTGTTCATACGACGACACTCGGCGACACTAATGTCCCGGCATTGAATGTCGTGACATTCAGTGTCATCGTGTGAACGAGGCTAAATAAACAAATTATGTTAGACAACTTTAAATTATTCAAAATAAAAATCAAACATCATGGTGACATATTTGGTGGTAATCTTGAAGGGTATGATAATTTTGAATGTGATGAGTCATGATGTAGACTGTAGACTATGATGAAATTCTCGATAAAAATGAATTTATTTAAGGAAGAAGAATCAATTATTTTTGTTTTTCCTTTTTAGTGGAGCCACTTTAGGTTTTCTGATCGCTTCATCGTGGTCGCGTTAATAGATGTCAAGAAATTCGGTTTTTTGCGAATATCTCGCTTCCTATGGCTATGACACCAATCAAGGTGGTTATCGATATTACAGATAACAAAATTTCCCACAAAAAAGTCTGATTAATTTTTACGTACAATGGATGGTATACCGATTAAATGGCAAAGAATATCTATGAATATTTAGTATTTGTCGCCGTACGACTTTTTACGTATTTTACGAATATCTCGCTTCCTCTGGTTGGAAGACCAATTGAGGATTAAATCAAAATTGAAGATTATAAAATTTCACACACGAAACATTACGTTACTTTTTTACGTACAAGTGTGGGAACCGTTATTCTATATCTAAGAGCGACGTTTCAAGGTTGTTTGAAAGTAGTTTGAAAATATTTGTGCTCCCAGTGGTTTAATATTAACAGAGGTAATTGTTACAGTGACAATCACAATAGCGAAACATTGTTTTATGGGTAACAAACGTCTCGCCAGTGGTCCCACCTTGAAAGTGGAATGTGGTATGACATATTGTAAAGAAAGAAGTATCAAAATAGTATTGAATTCTATTAACGCGACCACGCTCATGTTGACTATTTTAAATATTTTTTGGAACGTCAAAATGCAGCAAACAAAAATAGCTGAAGCTCAGGAACAGAAGCCATATTTATGACTATAATAACTGGAATAAATTATATTTATTAAATAAAATTTAATTTCGAACCTTTGGATTTACTTATACTTATTGGATAACCAGCCGATTTAGTAATATGCCTATAAATGGAATTGTTTCATCATTTTTCCAGCACATTTAAAAAAATAGCTCTTCCTTTCGAGCGCTGTGGGCGCTCGGTCCCCGGTTCTAAAAAATAATATGCATNTAATTATAAATTGGTATTTTAAGAACTTAATAAGAACTTACTTTATACTTAACATAAAGCAGAAATAATAATGTAAAAAAAAAAAATCCTAATTGTACTAAGAATATAACCAGTGAGCAGTATTTAAACAGGATATTCTTATTCTATTGACCAATAAAATAATTATAAAATGTAGCAGACTCTTCTAGTACTCAGTTCAGATTGATGTTGCTTTAAGTAAAGTTATCACCACAATGCTCATTATCCCTTTAGATGGTACTTCAACTAGTCAGTGGGAGAAGAAACTTTACTAGAAAATAGAATGTTTTAATTACTTCAGCATTATTTGTCTTCCCAACTGATTTATTTATTGAATATTCATAAAAGGAATAATAATTGTATTAACATCATATAGCTTAAACAAAAGGGGGGGGGGGGGGAATAGATTGCCAATTAGTGTGGCACATAGCTTCCTCTTTTCCAATCATGTACTTACGAATCGTCCTAAGCATTAGTAAAATGAACATGTATACCAAATTTCATCAAAATCAGTCAAGAATTACTCAAGTTATCGTCGGACGTTTTTTTAAAATTCGCGGACACACAGACCGACAGACAGAGAGACAGACACGAGACCAAAAATGTTCCCTGATGTCTGAAACGGATTTCTGTCTTGGAATTTTTAAAATCGGAGACATAAAAGTTTTTCGTTCTCAAAAGTGAACACAATGCTTCCGTTACCTTCGGTAAGCTCGGAAGCAATATATTGCTGACACAAGAGTAGTTGAAGTTAGTAATAGCAAGAAAAGAAATATATTTTATGTTATGGGGCATTGAAAGGTAAAAAAGTGCAGAAGTTTATTTAATTTAGTTGGCTATACTTTACCCCTTGGAGGACACGACTAGGCCTGTTGTATGCTTATTTTGTATGTAATTTTCATTAGGCTTGTACAAAGTGTTAGCTTATTTGTCAAAAGAAGTTACACTCAACAACTGGCATATAACTAATATTAACTTAAGAAAACCCTAATTAAATTAGTACTGCTTAAAATACACTTATTAGAAATGTTGCTTTTTATGTAATTAAGTTAAATTGTATTCTAGTCACCTCATATAGTACGAACCTAATGGAAACTACAACTTGAGCATTTAAATGGTGTGCTGATGTCCCTGAAGGGACGAAATATTTATATTTATTATCAAATTAATTCAATTTTTAAGTTTTTGGTAGTACTCATACTACGGAACGTTTAAATTTTAATTTAAATCAAATTATAATTACTATTTACAAAGGGAGACAGTCAGAGAAAAATAGACCTCTGCGCCGGGATTCGAACCACGGACCTCCCCCTCATTTCCAGTGTGCGGGTGCTCTAACCAGTTAAGCTACACAGAAGAATACTTTCACCTGACAATATCGATACCTAATCCCGAATTAAGCTTTTACAAATTTTTCCACAAGTCTTAGAAGTCAAGAAACGACAATAGAACTAGACCGAGAAATACGCTTGTAATTATAAAGTACTCAATTAGTACCTGTACTTAGTACAATCAATTTTGATTAATTAACCTTTGTAAATAGTAATTATAATTTGATTTAAATTAAAATTTAAACGTTCCGTATTATGAGTACTACCAAAAACTTAAAAATTGAATTTCTAATTCATTGTACTAAGTACAGGTACTAATTGAGTACTTTATAATTACAAGCGTATTTCTCGGTCTAGTTCTATTGTCGTTTCTTGACTTCTAAGACTTGTGGAAAAATTTGTAAAAGCTTAATTCGGGATTAGGTATCGATATTGTCAGGTGAAAGTATCAAATTAATGTAAACCATCTTACTATGAATACTACTATCATCTTACACTGCATACATCACTCTTTTGTTAGCCTGTTTGGTAGAGGGGCTTGTCACTTGTTCCGAAAGCTTGGTCATTAATATATCAAGAGGGGGGGGGGGGGCCCAAGGTCATGGGTTCAATCCCGTGCCACGGTGCTTAAATTTTTAACATCTTTAAATCGAAGACAACAAGGTCAAGGTTACTCACAGGATCCTATGCTTTGATATAGTGCTCTGACTTATATTATTTTTGTGAGTCGATGTCGGTACAGGATCACGGTCATGACCCGATTGGTGCTCTTATAAATATTGGCTCACAATAATAGTCACCATACTTGGTTCGTTGGTACATTGTACAGTGAGGTGATGGGTAAATTGTCTAGAACACTACCATTTAGTTATAAAAATGGGTCCAAATAAGGGCCCAATAACGAAAAAAGCCATACCATAACAGAAAAGTTTACTATTAATAGTGTGTGAAGCCAGAAGGTATACCATATGACAAAAATTCAAAAACTGAGTATGTTTGAAGCAAGGGTTGATTTAATAATCACATATAGAGTGTGTAGATATATAGCGATAGCGTAGATATAGAGTGTGACGTATAAGTGTGAGATTTCGAAGTCGATGAAGTGGAAAAATTATATAGAAATGATGATCATGCTTCCTTCGAATACTCATAACTATGTCATATAACTCTGGAAACTGGACTTCTTACGTATCCGAAAAAACATGAAAGCTGCTTTTCAATTCGAACAAATGTTGTGTGGGTTGGTTTGGATAATCAATATTCACTACAAAAAAAATCGGACCCTTGGTGTTATGGAACTTTTTCTAACTAACATAAACCTATGAATAACAACAGATTTTTTACTGTCTCGTGTAAAAAGATTGTGGTGGCGTGATGATTAAATTTTAAAATTTTGATGGATTTACACGTTTTGAAATCTCCGGTGTCCAAAAAACTATTATTATTTTTTGTAATAAAAGTCTGTCGTCTTCGCAGATGCGTGGAGCCAATACTACCCAGCCGATTTTGACGAAATTTGGCATACATGTTCAGAAAAATCAATCGGCTTAGTTGGGGGCACTACCTCCCAAAAACTCTTTTTTCCAATCTCAATATCTCTTTTGTTTGTCCGTTAAAAGTTTAGTCCATTATAGTGAGGTAAAATAAAAAATAAAAACGACCAGCTACCTAATTAAAATTTATAATGATTAATGTTTGTAAAACTTTAATTGGGGAGACTTTTAAATTAAGTGTATAATCAATGAGACATATTGAAGGTAGAATCAATATATCAACAATTGTATGCAGCCTGCCATTTCTATCAAATAGGCAGGTATCACCAAGCATATTGTTTCCGATTACAGGCTTTAGATACAACGACAATGTGTTCAATTTGGAAAATTGATCAATTGGCTTATTTATTGTTTCAGCGAAACCAACGATGTGAACACTGGACTGTTGATAGAAGTTTGGAACAAAGGCATGCTATGGGACAAGGCAATCGGATACCACTGGCTTCCATTACCTTCCGTACATTATTCAAACGAGGTACTTATGAAACTATAATTAACTATATAATATTAAATTTACATATTATAGAGTATAGATATTGGACCAAAAGCATTCAATTCAGCATAATTTCTCATAATGTTCGTATTATATTAGGAGCATTTCGAAGAATAAATGTACATATTGGATAAGTATCAAGAAAAAGCATTTTAATTACCTAATAATGTTTAGTATTAAAGTTAATATATTTTCGTCTGCGACTCAACAGATACATTTGAATTAACATATATAACTTGTATTAAAGAAAAAGGATTAGTTAAATTTAAAGTTAATCACAATGTCTTAAGAAAGAATATGAGTTACTTTAATAAATAAATAATAATAGGATGGGTAACAGTACAATCACTATACTTACTAGACTAATGCAAGAATCTTGTATATCTGACAAAATTATGTCTCAAACTATATTACTATATTAATTAGAAGTGATATGGTGCATAAAGAACTCACGTAGAAAAAGTATTTTTCTCTTATGCCATTTTTATTTTTTATGGATACCAGGAAATGTTTTTCGGGGGAAACCTTACATTTCTGAAAAGAGCTAAAAAAATTTATGTAACATGCCATATATGCATAAACTTTTTTAAACGAACCCACATTTCGGCCATATTTGTTTTCAAATTTCAAAATGGCGGCAAATAATGTTTTTTTTTTTTTTAAATAATTGTTACATATTCATTTCCAACCGCTTCAAAACCCTTAAAAATAATTAAAAATAAACCTTTAAAATAATGTAAATAAAAGTGTAATGATGACTAAAACTTATTTTTGTCAACTCCATATTAAAAAGTTGAATGTCTTTAAAAATGAGATACACCTGAGTGCCGAAATACGTTAAAATCGATTACTTTTCACGCCAATTGCCGTAAAACAAAAACAAAAACTTTTAAAAATCTAAAGTCTCAGAAATGAAGAAGAACTCATTGCGCTTATTCAATATACACTTCACTGCCCCCTCAAATGTATGCTGTAGAATGTAGAAGATTATATCAATGTTAAATTTTAAGCATTTTCACATGTAACTTTACAAACGGATTCAAGATTTCAGGCAAAGAACATCCCAAATTCTGAATATTTATATTAAATTTCAAAGAGCTAAATCGTAACGCAAGGAAATAAAATTTGAAGTAGAAACTAACTTGTCATAATGATGTAATGAAGAAGCAAAGAGGAGTTCATATTATATTACATACAATAAAGTTCTATTATTGTTTTCATGTGTGACTTTGTAAAATCGTATAAATCATCAAAGTAAATTTCAAAATGAGCCCGCTATAGATCATACCAACCACAAGTTTAGGTGGGAACCCCCCCCCCCCCCCCTTTATGTTTTAACCAAATATCTTGTTCAGGAGATAGCGTGCAAAAACTAGTTGTTGTAGTCGTAATAGTTATCTAGTACTTCCTTCTAGTTGGCCAGCACTTGTTCGAACCTTAACCTATTAATTAGGCCTTATATATTATATAGACGTACTTATATTAATAGACTCATTTTGCTAGCCCCGTGGTAGAGAGTTCCAGCGACCTCACACATCATACATCAGACCGGTGACCACTTTTACCTATCAAGTGACGTACTAACATAACATCAACTAAATTTTCGGTCTACTAACTAATTTTGCTCTCAGAATTAATTGTCCACCATTAATGGGCAGGACGTGTCCGCTCTCCACTGGTTTGTTTTTTTAAATGCCTACCCCCAAGCTATGTCCGCACTCGAACTTAGCCGATCAAATATTTTTAAAAGGCACTAAAAGATTAACTTATACAAAAAAAATTCTAGCTTGATATTAGTCAACACTTCTTTTTATCTCCTAAACTAGAGTTCGTTCTTCAAAACTAAAATTCGATGAATGCAGCCACTTAAGTCTTTGAGCCATGATCTAAATATCTCATATTTTGCTCTTTCTTCACAAGCTATAATAAAGGTATCACATAAATTTTAGTGTAAATATAATAAAAAAACAACAACCAAAAAAAAAACATAAAAGTTTATCTTCAATTAAACTTTCAAATAATACGTTTTTTTGTTAAATTGTTGTTTTCTTCTGGGGTTGCCTCAGAACAATAAAAGGATAAAGAGAAAAATAGCTATCTAGTTCTTGTACTATATCTTTCTGGGTATTATTGTGAAAAGGGACCGTAACAGGTTCTTAGACATAAATCCCTCTTTTTCAAATAGATCTACAATAAAAATGGAGATGGGATGCTGCACATGAATCTAATTTCCCTTTATAACTAGTTTATTTATATTTTGACAAAAATGTCACATAAACAAAGGGATGAGTTCTCACAACGACTTTTGTACTGAAGTACTTACTTATTACATAAATCAAATATCAACTAAAATCTACCTTAATGCCTTATAATTTATTTATAAGTGTGACAAAAAAAAGGGTAAACCCTTAAAATAGAGGTCAAAAATAGGAAATTTAATAGTGTTTGAAGGTTAAAAGATAAAACCATTTATTGCTTTCATGCATTTTTGCTTCCGAGCTTACCGAAGGTAGCGGAAGCTATGTGATCGTTCTGAAGAACGAAAAAATTTTAGGTCTCCGATTTCAAAAATTCCAAGACAGAAATCCGTTTCAGACATCAGGGAACATTTTTGGTTCCGTGTCTGTCTGTCGGTCTGTCGGTCTGTCGGTCTGTCGGTCTGTCACAAATTTTTGCGAACCGCCATATCTTAAAAACTACACGTCCAATTTTAATGAAATTTGGGTGGTAGGTCATACTTAGCCCATTGTTGGTCCCATATAAGTTTCAACTTTCTGCGGTTATTTGTTCATCTTCTACATGCACACAAACATACATTTATTTACAGCTATATCTTTAAAAGTAATCATCTGATTTTAATGAAATTTTCATGGTTTGTCGAGAGTAGCTTGCAGATAGCACCTGCCAAATTTCAACCACCTGCGCACTTCAAATCGTACTAAATTAATATGTCTTATACTACAAAGCCTCATGGCTCACTGACTCACTGACTGACATTAATGTTTACCCACTTCCAGAAGAGCTAGAGACTTGCGGTTTGCGCCATTCGACGCGCAACGTCTACATTGTGAACCAAAATAATTATAAAAAGTTCACTTTTCCCCCTCCTTCCACCCTTAAAAAATAAAAATGGCCGACTTGATTTTTAAGCTGGTTTGAGGGCTTATTGCAGCCAAACGGTAAGTCGTACTAGAAAATGGATAACACAAGTGGTAACTGATTTTAAAAGATCTACAACTTTAGTCCTATGAGTTTTTGTCGAATCATCAACGGTTGTACCTTAAATGGTGATAATTTTGTTATTTTTTGGTTTTGTTTTTTTCCATTTTTGTCTTTGAATGGCCATAGATTCTATAATAGTTGGCCGATTTTATTTCTGATTGCGGCGATTGAATCTCACACTAATGCTCTTTAAATTGAGTATATTTTATTTCATTAGTTCATCCTACTTGCTGAGAACATGAGAGTAAACTTTTTCCCGTGCGCCGTGTCACGTGACCACTTTTTTTGGTTTTTAATATTGTGTCGTATATCATTTTAAAGGCCTTGATATGTACATTAAAGCTATTTTATTTGTTGATTTTTTAAAAATGTTGTGCATGTACTTTTGTACCGATTTATAATTTTGTTGTAGGTTAAAGGGTTTAAATACTTTTTTGATACTAGGTTTTTTTATTTATATGTATTTATTAGTTAAATGAATGCCCTTTTGTATTGTTTGTTTTTTAAAAATATAATTTTGGTACCTTTAGAGTACAGGGGTACAAATGTTAAAGTTAATCTTTTATAGTGTGACGTATATCGTTAAAAAGCTCTTGCATCGTAGATTAATTTTTGTTATATTCTATTTTGTGTTATTTTTTGTGTTGAGGGGGGGGGGGGGGGGGTAAATAAAAAACCTGTTTATACAGAAGTTTCTACGATTTGGTTGCAGTTTCATATTTGTTTATTAAATAAATTATAGATGTGCTAACTTTTGGTGCTTGTTGGAGGCTTTGTTTCTTCAACGAATGTTTAAATTTCCCCGACTGTATTAAATATTTACTAGAACAGTGCCGCGGGTTCCAAATTTTTGATATTTAAGTATTTTTCTTAATTTGGTCTTTTCTTTGCGAGGAAGCTATGTGCCACATTAATTGGCAGAGTATTTTTTCAAGGTACATTGTACATGCATTTCATGTCTAAAACATCGAACCATGCAAATTATAAGAGGGACAGAGAATTACGCATTAGTTTTGGTTAGGAAAACTCGTATAAAACAAATTAAAATAGTTGTGCGTAAAGTCTCACGTAAAATAGGTTTAGTTGGTTTTGTGAACATGAAATTAGTTAGTATAAGGAGGGTGGAGAGCAGGCAAAATTTTAATGCTTTTTGACAAAATGGCGTGAAAATAAACAATTTATACAAGTATTATATATTTTTGTAATCTAATATTTAATACCTTTCATTTGATACCCAACTCAGAATTTAAAAAAAATATCGCTTTGGATTCCCTGTTAATCAGATCAATTGCTATTCTTATTTTTTTCCCAGCAGACCGCTCATTTTGGACGTTAGGCATATTTCTAGTAACAGCAAAAAATTAAAAAAAATTCCACGGGTTACAAGACGAAGGGGTTCCTGGTTCGATCCCCCTGTGACTCACAATTTTTTTTTATCAGTAATAACGAAAAGATAAATTAAATTTTCCTTAGAAATTTTCATTGGCTTACAATAAGGTATTATTATGTCAAATATAATATGAAATATGGTATGAATTATGTCAAAATTTTAGGAATATCCGTTATAGGATAGTTGGTGAGAGGACTTTTTTTTGTTTAAAAAAATAGTTGTGAACTAGACCAAGAAGTGAGTAAGCCCTAAACCTTAATAGGTTTTTTTTAGAAAATCATTCTAATCGATTAAACGAGTTAATTATGAAATCAGGTCGTGCATTTCGAGCTAAGCAACTCGTACAAAATGACGAGAGGTGCATCCTCTATGCACCTTGGGTATATCCCAGCTCCTCAATAAACCTCGGATTTATACGGCACTGACTTGTAAAACCTTTTATTTTGTACAATTTGCTTAGCCCTTAATACTCGAGTTTTAGCGGGTTAACCAGATCTTGATTCGCTAATTGCAGTCCCTAAGTGATTTATTTACTTGGTCTCATTTATCTACTTGGTCTCATTTGCTTCATTGTTACACAATAGCCGTCAGAAAAGTTAGTAAAGATGCCACTAAATACATCTAACTATTAAAACCTAATAGTCAGAGAGGTGACTAGTGTTAAAAATCGAAATATAATTTACACATGTACTATTACGAATTCTTCTAATAATACTATAGTTCTAGTTATGCTATAACTCTAGTTAATTTTTATTGCTTTAATTGTTATATTAAATTTTCGGACATATTTTTGTATAACATAAAGCAAGTGCTTAAATTTACCTACCTGATTGGAAATTATATACATCAGTATGCTACTAACCACCACGACCCCCCTCTAACTACCTTTAACGATAACTTTCCTTCTTTAACGCCTATCTATAACATTTATAACACGTTGAAAATGTCCCAGTTAGGATGAAATATAGCCATACTTACAAAATAGTCTAGAGTCTAGAACTCTCTTGTTGAACACTTCTTGGCCGAACACTTAAATACATCTATAATACTGACAGAGGTTCGCAGCCTAATAAAGAATAATAACTTCAAATTTTTAGCCTAAATATTCAGTCAGAATTAATATGTTATACGTTTTAAAACTTATGCCTGAAAATTGAAATTGCATCACAAAAATTTAAAGTTAATCCGTTACCAGTAGGCAGTAAAACCATTTGACCAATATTTTTGGAACGATGTTCCTTATGGCACGTTCTGGAGCCCGGGAGTGAATCCGAAAAAAACGACCAAAATCACCTTCACAAAATAACCGTCACAAAATCACCGTCATGAAATCACCATCACGCAAAATCCGTCACGAAATCTACCGATGACGACAACTTGAGTAAAAGATCACCGAGTTAAATGAAATTTGGTACACATGTTCATTTTACCAGTGCCCAGGCTGGGCTCGTCGGAAAATGTTATCCACCCAAGCGTTCACGCGCAACGCTCGCGTAAACGTAAGCTTCAAAAGACGGGAAAAAGTGTTATTAAGGAAGCCTGTTACTTGACTTGTTTTGATTATTTTTGTTATATATGTCAAAAAAAAAACACTTTGTTTTTAAAATAAATAAAATATAATCATGTAAAATTTCACCCTGATACAAGCAGAAGCTGAAGAGTAGGGAAAAGATATATGTTATTATATTTTAAATTAATTGGCCGGGTAGGTAGAAAACAGTCCTATTTCAATCCAAACTCCTTTAACAAACATACTCTTTCACTATAAACTCATCATGATCAATTTTTTTCTTATATTCAATATATATTTATAGTAAGACGCTTGCTTTAATTATACAAATAATGATTTTCTTTTAATTTTGCCTTCAAAATTCAAAAGTAAACAGTTTGTTACTTTTAATTTTGTCTCTTTTCTTACTCCGCCATTTATAAGTAGTTAGCAATGTATACGTACTTAGCAGTGTGATTTTATAATTTATATTTAATGAAAAATGTAAGGAACTTCGTTCCTACCGGGTGTCCCGCGACACGACGTGTATTTTTTAATAATTTAGATGTTATAACATTACTTTACATATTCTTAACCCCAGAAGTGTGAAATAAATTCCACCTCTTCCAAGCAATTTTCTTCGGACTTTTTTTTGTTTTATTTCTGAAAACTAATCAAGAATGAACAAAATCAAAAACTTAGAATGCAGATTAATATCTAAATTATATCTCTTTTATTATTACAAGATAAAGTGAGGTTTAAAAAACAAACCTTTAATTAAGTATGTTAACTAAGAACTATCAAATCAAAAGTTAAAACATTAAACTTCTTCTTCGCGTTTGAAATAAGCATGAATTGGTTGCTAAAAAATATTTCCTCTTGAAATGACGTCTATAGGATTGCTAAGAATATGATGAGACAACGGGGATAGGTTTTTGATAAGATAATTTGAATGGCTATTTAGTTTGGAATTAAAGGATTTATTTCGGTTGTAAGGATTTGGAGAAAGGGAACTTTTAGGTTTTTTGAGGATAATATGGTTTCAGGGGTATCCATCTCCAGAATTCTAGAGGTGTAAGAGCACTAGCGCTCCACGGGAATATGGTGGTTAAAATTGTAAACTACTTATGATCTTTTGACATAAACAATCCAAAAAAATAACAGCCTCGGTGGCCGAATGAGATGCGCGATAGTTCAAAATGCGAAAGTTCCCGGGTTCGAATCCAGTAAAATGACCAATTAATTTAATAATTTATTTCTTTGAATTAAAAAGCTCGAAATCTTTTGAATGGTGTAAAAAATTTAGTTAAAATATTAACGGCATATTCCCGTGGAGCGCTAGTAGTCTAGCACAGGTAGATAAAGAGGGGAGTTGGAAATCTTTCCGTTTAAGGATTCTATGATCGCTGGTTTTTAATCTTAAGAGATTATTTAAATAACTTCGTTCTCTTTCTGGTATTACAAAATTAAGAATAAACAATTTATCACTATATAATGATACTATGATATTATCTAAATACCTCAAAATCTCCGTCAAAACTACTTATAATTATTCAATGATGATGTAATATTCTAAATCTATGTTTTAAACATCAAAAAAGTATATATTTTTTGATGAAGTTAGTCACCTCTCTTTCGTGGTTATTGTGACTTCTAATTATCTGTTAGTATCTACTATCATTTTGTATGTGCTGATGAACCTTCACTTTTCCAAACATTATTCTCTATTACTTCTACTTTGTTCTTTGAGCCTTATAATAGTTTTGATTGTAGCTCTAAAATTTATAAAAAAATCAAGGTCTATTAATAAATATTTACTGAGTTTAAAACAAAACTTTTTTTACTACTTATGCTCTATGTCATGCTCATACTTAAAACTTTTCCTAACATGCTGATCTTAAACACGTGAAAAAAAGTTTAAAGCCTTCTAATCGAACAAAGTAGGTGTTATTTAGTAATTTACGGGGCAATTCCTCTCACACAGTAGAACAACTTGAGCTCAGGAAGCTATTAATTCTGTTAACTGTTAGTGCTGGGACGGCTTTATTTTCTGACACAGTGTGTGGCTCTGAAAGAATTCTGGGTGGCGATCTTTGGGCAGACTGAGCTTTCTTTCTGTAGAGGGCTACATCGGGGTCTTGTGAAATAGAGACTGGCCCAATCTTGTTTCATATGCCAGCAGGGCTTGGAATTAGAGAAAGATTCTGGTGGGGATATTCAATTTCTGACTACTTACCGAAATATGAAACATGCTCTATCTTTATAAATTGTGTAGGTGAAGTTGTGTAGGGGTGTCTATCTATTTATCATTGAAAAAAATTGTTCCTTATTTATTTTTTTTTTTAATTATTTGAGGGGGTTGAGCTCCCCTTAACCATTTAGACCCAACTTACCTTTTGCTAGTCAATATTTCTAAAGTTAATTTTCCACTGCGAGTTAGAAGAGGTCAGGGAACAGAGCAAGAGCAATTAATGATTGGGAAATTACAAAAATAGGTGGGACGTCACCTTGAAGAAACATGTGAAATAGCTAATAGCTTCAAATAATCCAATTTCTTTTTTTTCTGAATTATTCATAATTTTGGGAAGTAGGGAGTAAATGATTTGAGGAAGAGGTCATAATAGAGAAAAATAGCCATTTCCCAATATGTAACCGATTGGTGTCATGTCTCTTTTTGACCAATTTCATCTCGCTCGATCAATTCCACTCTTTTCAAAGGAAACAGTTGAATAGCGTTTCAATGATGAAAAGATGTTGCAAGTTGAGTCCTCTCATTAGTTGGTCTGCTTAACTCCCAATGGAGATTCGGCTTATATTAATTGCATAGATAGACATGGCTGACTAATACCTTGAGATGAGATGATCTATTGTTGACCTTTCTATGAAGAAAAGCACATAGCGTACTCGTGCACAATAACAAACTTAAAATATGTCTCCCCCTTTCCCTCAAGGTCTATTATAAATATTTACAGATATATGACGAAGAAGTTTAAAACAAAACTTTTATATGATTCATGCCATGCTCACACTTAAAACTACCATCTAAATTTCTTAAAAAGCAGATAAGTAATTTTTAGAGATGAAATTTATATATGACAAACAAAGGGCTAATTATGACCCACCATAAACTTTTATTAAAATTGGACCAATAGTTTTTAAGATATGTTGGTTTGCAAAGATCTTAGCTCGCATCAGAACGACTACACAGCTAAAACGAAACTAAAAAAGTTAATTCCTAATCTAATAATAAATTAATGACAATATATATTAAAACAGTGATAACAGAAAAGGTACTTTTATGCAGCATTAATAAGTTTTAAGTGAGTAAAAAAAAGTTAAATACTAAACTTATTAGCTATTATAAAACTAGGGGCTAAAAGTTTTACAATTAAAAAAGAGGAAATTTAACTTAACTATGAACTTACTGAGTAATTAGTATTATTTTTCATTTTGCTACATTTTTAAAGACTATAGTTATAATAGAAAATATTATCCACCTTGCTCTAGCAAATTGCGTTTTGTAAATTTTTCAAGAGAACCAAAAAATCCAACTTGGACACCCATCAAAAATAGAGTTTAGCTGTCTTATGGTAGGTTATATCTATACATAAACTCATTTACCTTTACCCCCCAGTTTACAGGTAGTTTTGATTTCTGTGCTTATTTTTCTTTATTTTAATGTACCTCCTGAAAAATTGAGAAAAACGGTTTTGCAAGTTTGCCAAAATTATTTAAAATTATCCTAGAAATTGACTGAACATAGTTCATATGTGATTCGTGGATTGTTGAATTCTTAGTATTTCCGACTGTTTTCATATGCAATGTGATTTTTGAAATAAATATAATTGTTCATTTATCAAAAGATTTGAGATTGTCATTTTTGATAAATAAACGAGGATTCTGAGAAATTCATTTCTCGAAAGTATATTTGATAAAGGCATAAGTGAATTTAATCCTATTACATATACAATATACATAATATTACAATTAATAGTAGGGGAAAAGTTGCCTTTTCATATTTCAATACTTAACAGTGGAAACTAAGATGTCAAAAATGCTGAATAATTGGTTAAATTAATGACATGCCGTTCGGGTCTTCTTTCTTTGCAACATCATTGGCAAAATGATGGTAATATTATTATCCTTTTGTCTTGCCAAAAGCACAAATAATTGAATATGTTATCAACTCTTTAGTAGGTACATAATACTAAATGCTTTAATTCGTAAAGATTTCTAGAAGCTTCCAATATTACATACCTTTTATTTTACCTTGTTCGTGACCTCATTAGAAACAGAAAAAAAGGAATAAAAGTTAATATATCTTTATACACATGTCATAAATTATTTTGTGGGCAGGATAATTTATAATAGTTTAGAACTCTGTTTATTCTGTTTCCATATATCTATAACTCAAGTCAGGAAAGTAAGAAGGGAAAGGAAACGTAAAGAATATACAAGTAAGAAATTGAATAAACACGAAGAAAGCCAACTTAGAATTTAAATATAACAAGAAAGACAATAATAAAAATGTAAAAAAAATTAAAGTGATATTTCCTTATTGTGGAATATTTTGATGGGCTGGTAAACAGATTGTGTATTATACTGTAAGAGAATTTTATTTTTGAGAGTTTTTGAAGATAAAAAGGTATAATAATAATAATAATCTTTATTTCTTCACATAAATAAAATGAACAAATGTAGAATAATAATAATGATATTGACAAATAATATGTTAATAAATTTTTGTAGTGAAGCATCCCCGAAGGAGCATAAGCTCGAGCTCGGGAATGGCCGTCAGAGCGGACAACAGATTTAATATAAATAATTTTCTATAATATTAACAACATGCAACTAAACAATAAAATGACAAAATTACAATAAATAGAATAAATACACTTCAATTGTAACAAGGGTTAACAACAATAAATACAGGTCTACAAGATAACAAGTTTACGTTTAGATTAAATCAGTTCTATTACCTAATAGGAATTAATAATTGTAAGTATGACTAGAATGACATTATCTTAATATTAAGTAATTTGTAAAAACGAGAAAAAAA
>KZ651192.1:95015-107169 GCA_001010745.2 Gerris buenoi
AAAGTATTTCTTTATACGTGTTACCTGATTATATATTTGTTTCAGCTATAATTTTAAACAGTTGATTGAAATGATAAAAGCCTTTATATTATGCATTTTTAGGGTAATAAATTTTGAAATTTGTTTTTCAGTTAAGAAGAATAACAATGTTTCTTAAATTTATTTTTGTTTGTAAAATAGAAAGGGACGCAAGAAACGCTATGGTATGGGGCTCTAAGTGGGTTTGTACAAAATAAAACCAAAACAAAACAAATAGTCAGGGGTGTTAATTTAAAACCCATATAATAAAGTTTAACCCCTTAAAATTTAATTCCTGTTTTTGAGGGTTGATTTGTTAGGGGTTCTTTATAATTTTCCTATGTTAGGGTTTAAACATATGTATAACATCACTGCAAAGATTAACATTTTTCTATTTGGCACTTTCTGAAATACTTTCAGACAGACAAGCTCTGGAAAATATAAGGTTCCTTTTTTTCACTTGTGGATCCTAAAAACAACAGACTGATTGAGTAGTAGATCTAAAATATAATTTATTATTCTATTTGGTTATTGTAAAAAAATTAATTTTTATTAACTCTAAATCACAAAAGTTTTAATTATAATGATAAATATGTATGTATAAATGCTGCATATAGGAAAGAGTTGGGTTATTTATTTAATGCTATTATACGCTTTACGTAATTAATATTTTGCAGCAAAATACATAATGCAATGCTCTATTCACATGGATTATTAATTAGTTCTAATTTAATAATCTCATAAAATGTATAAATAACAATTTTATTAATCCCTCAATCCTTTTCCCGGTATAGAATACACTTTGATTTTGTTTAAAAAACTATGTTACATACTAAACAATTAATTGCTCAGCTTAATTAATATACATGTAAGTTAAAACAATATATGTACAATGTTAGACTTATAAATTGAATTTATGGTCGTACTTTTACAGCTAACCTACTATACTGTTAATTGTTCCTATAAATGTATAGGAAATATATTATTTTTTTAAATAATTTAAAACGATGAAAAATATCGAGGACGGAAATATAAAAGAAAATGCATGAAAGCAAGAGAGAAAAGAGGATGGTTGTCTGGATTCCTTAAGCGGACAATTCACAGCAAGGAGAATTTTAAATACCGTTTTGGCCTCTCGTACTATGACGGGCGTAAATAAACTATGTAATATTAGGGATTAAATATACATAGATTGACGTGTACCCAGGGCCTGGCAGACCGTGTCACGAATAGGGAGCCCGTCGACCAAACCTCTACCCGGAGAAAGGGAGGCATTGGAACATTGATTTTTCATATTTAGGGGTCAAAAGAAACGAAGAGGGAAAACTTGGCGGGTTCCTGGAGAACATTGCAACGTTTCTCTTCTTACTTTCCTTACTTGAGCTATAGATTCAGAAACTGAATAACAGAGTTCCAAACTATTATAAATTATCCTGCCCTAAATATTTTATGACTTCTNTAAATTGAATTTATGGTCGTACTTTTACAGCTAACCTACTATACTGTTAATTGTTCCTATAAATGTATAGGAAATATATTATTTTTTTAAATAATTTCTATCCACATTTAAATCTTTTAATAATCTCAACTTACAAAGTGCTTCATTTTATTTACTTTACGTCTTCTTTTATCTATAAAATATATGAATAATTTATTCAATTTATCAAAAATAAACCCACCCTCTAATATAAGCTTGCTATGCTATGATATATTTGCTAGATTAGATGAATTATTTTTTTACTTTTATTTTTTTCAAACCTTTATATTTTGAAGTTATAGGCTATTCATTGTTTTGATTAAATATACAATTATTTTATATACTCCTGTATAATAATCTGGACTTTTTTTCGTTAAAGTTTCTGTGGCTTTTTTCTTCTCGGTATTTTCAATATTTCTAACTGAAAGTTGGTTATTTAATTTATTTAGTAATTTTTAAATACTTTTAACACTGGTTATTTTACGTAATTAATAAATATCTATTATTAATTAAACATTTTGAATTTGGTCATATAATATTAGACACAATTATACTGAGTTGATTTCATTTTATATTTCTTAATTTTGCCAAATTTATAAGATGAAACGGGGACCAAACACCCATGGCGCCCGAAAGGAAGAGAGAAAACCTAAACATCCCCCCTCGATCTTGCCTAATTTTTCTTCTCTCTCCGTCCCCTACACGGGGCATATCGATGGCACGGTTTAGATTCAGTTTTGGTGGGCTCCTGTGTACAGATTTGTCTTTTTATAAGATTGTAGACTTTTGGTTGATTGTCAGTTTTTACTAGTTTAATTATTTCAATTACAACAACTTATACTTTAAATATGTTTTGTTGGTTGATTTATTCGAACTTATATTAGGCACACGCCAAAAATTAAGTCTTTAGAATCATAAACGTTTCTTATTCGAAATCTAACATGTTACAACTTTACGGAGTTTCTGCAAGACAAAATAGAACAGAATAATTTCATTAATTATAATTCGAGCTATGAGCCCTTTTTAAGTTCTCAAAGATTTATGTTCCCCAAATTTTAGATTAAAGATTTCTCTTCTTCTCTGCTCTTTGCTTTTGCTCCAAGAATGCTGAAGTATTTGTCGCACGTATTAGGCCTTAGAGGCCTTAAAAACTTCTTTCTCGTTAACGAAGCGGATTAGGTTTGTCCTTGTCCTCTTGAGCTACAAAATGGGCTTTCCCTAAGGTAACCATCGAAAGAATCTAAAGAAGTTTACCTCCCTACTTGACCACTCGAAAGTTTTAAGAAAATCTTTTCCTGAGATTGTTTGTCTTTGCCTTCAAACTTCTATTTGATTCTTCTTAAGTAAACTAAAGGATTGCTTTTGATTTAACATTGAGGGTTACTTTTTGAACCAACATTGGATTTTCTAGCAATAATTTGAAAGAGAGTTCTTAAAAATTATTAAATTCTTAGATTTCCAATACTACTTTTGGAAGATACTGAATCCAATACTGCTCGAGGTTTTTTTTTATTTGGCCTTTATTTCTTTTGGATTTGAACTTTTGACCTAGATTATTGTAACCATCCTTCTACTGATTTTTTACTATTGCTCTCCTTCATAGATGAAACACTTCTTTCTTTATGTAATTGCGGTCATAGACCATATTCAAAAGAAAAATTTCCATTTATTTCCTTAATGATATCATCATTTGCATTAAAATTGTCAGAGAAATTTTCCTCCAAAAATGACATTGAGGTTGCTCCAGCGTTTTAAGCTTAATTTTTCTTTTGTACTTCATGTATTTGTTATTTTAAAAAAAGTATATCTTTATACGTGTTACCTGATTAACCACAAGTTTTAAAGCCTAAATATCTAAAACAAATATTTGCAACCCAACAATAATGTGATGTGTCATTATTATAAGTAGTGTTACTGTCTTCTATCTTGTAACTTGAATAATATGAACTTGAATAAGTCGTTTTTGTCTTTTTTATATCATTTCGTATATTTTTCAAACAGTCAACAAAACACTCTGACACTCTCTCGACATGTCACATTTTATTTTAATAACGATAATCTTAGACAATAATAAACAAACCCAGAATTAATCACATTCTCCCGCGCCTTTAGTGAAAAAACAATAAATGGTCAATAGTATTAACAAACAAATATTAGACTAAAATTTAAATTATGACCATAAAACAAAATTCAACAAAAACAGTATACAAAAAACAAATAATTAAATTACAGATCAAAATTTAAATTTTAAATAAACACGATTGGTCTTATTTTTAAACGAACGGTTCATTGATTTTAATTTTTATACATTTTACTACTGGTCGACGGTAAGATCCGAACTTAGTCTTTATGTCTACAGATCGGACCTTGCCATCAGATCCAGGGTACGTTTTTGTGATTAACCCCGTCAACCACACATTTCGAGGCTGATTATCGTCGATTATCCTGACAATGTCTCCAATATCAAGTAAGTCGTTGTCGTCCCTCCACTTCTTTCTTGTGGCGACTGATGGTAAATACTCCTTGACCCATCTAGCCCAGAATCGGTCAGCGTAATTTTGAGCTATCTGCCACTGTCGTTTGATGTTGATGTCCATGTCGAACGTGGGGACTATACTCTTCTTGCCAATTCGTAGGTCGTTTGGCGTGATACTACTGTCGTCCCAGGGATCTACAGACACATACGTCAAAGGTCAACTGTTAATGATGTTTTCAACTTCACAGAAAACGGTTTGAAGGGTTTCTTCCTTCGGTGCCTGTTCTTTAAGAATCACGCGCAGTGCTGATTTTACTCTCCGCACCATCCGCTCCCAACAGCCACCCATATGAGGAGCTATCGGTGGGTTGAATGTCCATTTGACTCCATTTCCAGCGCAGAAGGTAGCGATAACGTCACTCTTAATCATCTTTATAGCTTGTTCAAGCTCCTTCTCCGCGCCGCGAAAGTTTGTTCCGTTGTCAGAAAATATCTCGGATGGGTATCCTCGACGTGAAGCCATTCTTCTTATGGCCATAATGGCTCCATCAGTTGTTAATGATGTCACTAACTCTAAGTGAATCGCACGAATGGAGAGACAGGTAAATAAAGCGCCGTACCGTTTCTCGCGTCTTCGGCCAATTTTAACTTCGAGTGGTCCAAAATAGTCCAACCCTACACAAGTGAAAGGACGGGAATATTTTGTTACTCGGCTTTGAGGTAGTGGTGCCAATAGTTTTGCCCTCCACCGTTGGCATTCTACACATGCTCTGCAGCAACTCCTAACTGCTGATCGTATGTTAATAATCCAGAATCGCTGTCTTAAGGTGTTCACTAATATCTCTTGTCCTTGATGAAACAATTTTATGTGCCAATTTTGAATGAGTAATTTTGTCAGTCTGTGTTTTGAGTCGAGTATAGTAGGTAATATGATTTCAGAATCTAAATCCGGGCTTCTTCTCAGTCTGCTGTTAATTTTTATAAGGTCTTCATCAAGAATGGGACTTAAGGAGTAAAGTCTGCTTTTTCTACAGATGTGTTTTTTGTCCAATAACTGTTGATATTCATCTGGGAATGATTCTTTTTGAGCAACTTTCAAGCATTCTAATTCTGCTTTAATCAGTTCCTCTGTCGTCAAGTAGTCGGTTGAACCGACTACTTGACGACAGAGGAACTGATTAAAAGTCGGTTGTTATTTTTGATGTCTTTGCTTGAGTGTTCTTGATGAATCTCAACACCCAGGCCATTGTACCAAGTATTTTTCGATATCTGGAAAATCTATTAAATTCAAAAAAGTGGGCCGCTTCTCTTACTACTAGGACAGCTCGTGATTTTACATCATTATCATACAAGTGCTCATTGGAAGGGTCACCGCTAAATTTTGGCCACTCACTTTCATTCAGCTTTAAAAGAAGATTCAGCTTTAGAAACTCTGGACCATTGAACCATCGATTGTGTTCACTAAATGGTTTACTGTTGAAACGTGTAGCTTCGTCCGCCACGTTTTCATGCGTTGGTAACCATCGCCAATCTTCTTTATGGGTTATTTTTTGAATTTCGTCGATTCTTCGAGCTACGAACTCTTTAAATTTTGTCTTGTCCGAGTTGATTCTATACCATGTAATAGTTGAGTCGGTCCAGTAAACTGTTTTATTAATATGTATTGTATGTCCATCAGTAATAATTTTGCTTATCTTGGCTCCTAAAACGACCGCTTGTAACTCTAGTCTCGGTACTGTCATTGGCCTAACGGGTGCCACCCGTGATTTGGCATATACAAAAATCGTTTCCACTTGTCCTTCTGTGTCAACCAGTCGAAAATTCGCAACAGCCGCATACCCTCGGTTGCTCGCATTGCAGAACACATGCAACTGGACGTCTTCAATTTCACTCAAATTTTTAGTGTATCCTCGCGGTACTGTTAACTCCTTAATTTTGTGTAAATCGTCAGTCAGTCTTCGCCACTGGAGTGTTAGGTCATCAGATATATGGTCATCCCAGGTGGTCTTCGCTTTCCAAATTTCTTGCATAAGCATTCTCCCCTTCATGGTGACCGGTGATAAAAAACCTAGGGGTCGAATACAGAAATAATAATGGTCAATGCTTGTCGCTTAGTTGGATTTAAGGTACTTTGGATAAGGTGTTGTTTATCCTTCAAAATGGCAGATTGGAAGATAAAGATATCTTTTTTGCAGTCCCATGTAAGGCCAAGAACTTTCCCAATTCCAGGGTCCGGTTGAAGGTCTTTTCCAATCATGTTCTTGGCTCGCTTATCTTCCGGAATTAGATCTAAAAATTCTGAGGAGTTACTCATAAAGTTCCTGATGTTAAATCCACCGGCTTCAAAAATCTTTATTACCTCACTAGCTATCGCGATTGCTTCTTGCACAGTTTCTTTCGATTCTAAATAATCGTCCATGTAGCATTTATTTTTTATCGCTTCTGCTGCTTCAGGGTAAATATGTTGAAACATGTCAGCATTCTTTCTCGTAACGTGCATTGCAAGAGTAGGAGAGCACACAGCGCCAAAAATCATGACAACCATCATCATTTCTTTAGCCGGTTTGTTCCTCTCCTTCCCCCGCCACAAAAATCTTTGAGCCCATTGATCTTCTTTTCGTACACTGACTTGGAGAAACATTTCTTGGACGTCAGCGACGAATGCTACTTTATGCTGACGAAATTTAAACAGCAGTGAGATAAGGTTGTTAAATAAATCCGGTCCTATTAAGAGATTGTCGTTCAAGCTTTGTCCGTTAGATTTAGCTGCGGCATCGAAAACAAATCTAAATTTGTCTGGTTTCCTTGGATTTGTTATGGGGAAGTGCGGTAAATACCATGTATTGTTATGTTCTTCGTTTACCTCAGCTTCCGTTAACTCTCTAGCGTATCCTTTTTTAATATACCCCTCTACTTGTTCGCAATATTGTTCACATAGCCGTTCATCTCTATCCATCTTACTTTCAACATATTTTAGCCGTTTCATTGCCATTCTCCTACTCTCTGGTAGTTTCGGGTTGTCTTGTTTCCAAAGAAGACCTACTTCCCAATGTTTACTGTCATTTTGTTTACAGGTTTTTTCCATTATCTCTCTCGCTCGTAAATCTTCCTTTGATATAATTTTGTGATCAATTTCATGTTCGGGAAAATCAAAATTAAACATTTTTTTCATCAGCATATTAATTTCATCCTCTTCTTGATTTTCATACAAGTGCAAACTGAAGTCGTTATCAACTCTACCGTTGTATCTGTTCAGTCTTGTCGGTCCATGCACAACCCAACCGAGTTTTGGTCTTAAAGCTATAGGTACATTCTTTGGTCCTTGAATTACCTCTCGAGCGATAGTCAGATCTATATTATTTTGCCCTATCAGTAATCGAGGCCTTGCATCTGGTATGTTTTTAAATGGTACGTCCCGTAGATGGTTCCAAATTGATTTTACATTTTTCGTAATTATAGTCTGTGTTGGTAATTTTAAATTCGAAATAGTTCTGGCGTTATGAAGAGTAAAGATCTCTTCTGAGTCCCCTTTAATTTTGATGTCTAAAACACATGATGTTTTTTCTTTATAAGTCTGTTCGTTAGTCCAGGAGATTTTTATCGGTAGATTTTGGCCTTTTAATTCAAGTTCGTCAACTAAATTACTATCAATCAATGTAACGGTTGATGCCTCGTCCAGTAAAGCATAAGTATCAATTTTTATGTTATTTTTTCCAAACAATGTTACAGGGATGACTCGAAGTAAAATTTTTAAATTTTTATGTTGACTGTCATTTTGATGTCCCACAACTTCATTATTGTTGCTTCCGTCATTTTCTCTAATATTAAATTTTGAATTATCGGTCAGTTCTTTGAATTTAAATGTTCTATTGTTATGTAACAAACGATGGTGTTTTAGTATGCAACCGTCTTTGTCGCATTTCTCCCTAGAAACACATTGACGTACTTGATGCATTTCTTTCAGGTATGAAAAACACCGTTTAAACTTTAACCAATTTCCATCTCTCATCTACGTTTAATCCTCGGACAGTTTTCCCATTTCAAACACGATTGTTTGCATATCGAACAGGGTATTAGATTTCCCTTAGTCTTCAAATCGTGTTCACCTAGTTTTCTTTGATGCGCTGCAAGAGTGAAATCTTTATACATCTATCTATCGCCCTGCCTTCCCTCTGCCTGAGGTAAGGGAGAGACATACGCAGCTGCCTCAGCCAGCTTAGCTAGCCAATCACTAAAGTCCTGCAGATTTAATAATTTTGATTCTCTGTTTACGGCGTACTGTCCCCAGCTTAATTTCATGTTGGCTGACAGCTTTCCAACTAATTCTTTTAAAAGTGTAGGATTTTGAAGATGGTTATAGTGACCTAATGATGAGACAGTTATTACTAAATTTCGGACAGTATCGCTAAATTCTACCAAACATTCCGGTTTTTATTCTTTTTGAAGGGGACATAGTCGAACTTTATTAATTAGGGTTTCTATTATGTGATCGGGACGGCCAAATCTTTGTTTTAAAATTTTTATTATTTCAGGGACGTTATCATGGTAATTTAGAAGTGACTGCACTGCTTGTCTCGCCTGTCTTTTAATGATTTTTGCAATCGCCTTAAATTATCAAAATTAGAAATATTAAATTTTTCCGTGGATCTTTTATACGTCTCAATCCACAAAGGCAATTGTTCAACCTCCCCGCCAAACATCGGCAAATCCTTAGATTTGTACCCAGTTATGAAAACATGTGGTGATGAACCAGAGGGTTGCGTTGGATGTATGACGCTTTCTTCCTCCTTTTTATTCGGGTTCACATTGTTCAACCACAATTTTACACTTTTCTGAGGGTCTGTCATTTCTTTACACATAACATGTAAATTGCTCCTTGTTACAGAGCACCTACTGCTCCTACAACTACTAACACTGCCTTCACTTAGTAAACCTACCTCTAATTCTAGTTGTTGGTTTACTAGTTTACGTCGAGCTTCTATTTCAGCTCTTTCAGCCTCTACCTGAGCTGCAGTGGCTTTAGCTTCTACCTGAGCTGCAGCGGCTTTAGCTTTAGCCTCTGCTATCTCAAGTTGAGCCAGCTCGGCCAGGGCTCGGGACTCTATTTCAACTAATTGTTTCCGTTTCGAGCTCGAAGCGGACTGTTTAGAATTACGACTCTTAATTGTTTTGACGGACTGGGTATTTTCTGCCGAGACCCCTATCTCAGGTCTTCGTGAAGAGTCACATCTAAGAGTGCCCTCCGCAGAGGTTTCTGGTCTGTCCTCTGTATGAACAGAAGGCTCTCCCCCTCCCCCCATATCAACCACATAGTCATCAAACTTCGCCGGAAGTTTTCCCTTATTCACCCTACGGCTTTCTCTTAAAGACATGATTAGGATCTAGACCTCACCTATGTCGTCTTCTTTACCCAAAGGACCAGTGTTACTGTCTTCTATCTTGTAACTTGAATAATATGAACTTGAATAAGTCGTTTTTGTCTTTTTCATATCATTTCGTATATTTTTCAAACAGTCAACAAAACACTCTGACACTCTCTCGACATGTCTCATTTTATTTTAATAATAATAATAAACAAACCCAGAATTAATCACAAGTAGACTTAGACAAAATCTGCTAAACTAAAAAAAAAATTGAGCCGAATATTGCGTTCCACTTAATTATTTTCTTATTCTGATAAATATATACCAAATTCGGCATACATTAAGCCGATAGTTCCTGCGAACATTCGGGGATATTTATTAGGCTTATAGAGTATGGGGATCTTTACAATCTTGGTAAATTACATCTGACTAAAACTACTACAATCTGACTAAAATTGAATTGAAAAAACCGTTCTGCTAAATTTAATGCTGACTGTTTATCCTGTTAAGTGGATATATATTTTTTTAATCTAATTTCCCCCGACGTATATAATATCTGAATTATAAAAGAAAAAAGTTAATAAATAATAAACTATATTATTATTCTTCTTGTGAGTAAAATTCTCAGGAAAAATTCTCTGCCAATTCGGAATATCATCCGACTTAAATTAATATCAGATATGTATTAGGATATGGTGCGGTTTGTAAAAATATTGAACGATAGACAGAAATGAGACTATAATGTTCCCTGATATCTGGAACGGATTTCTGTGCAGGATTTTTTTCAAATCGGAGTTATAAAAACTTTCACTCTTCAGGATTATCCCATTGATATCGTTATCTTCAGCCAACGTATTCCGCTAATGTTGCTATCGTTAATAACAACATGTCGCCAACATTAATAAACGCATTGTTAACTATTGTGAACATAACATAATTTTTTTATAAGACAGGTCTAGACCACTTTATTGGTTATTGTTAAATTAGAAAAACTGGTTTCTGACCACTTTCTGTAGAATATTTGTTCTAGACTATTTTGATTTTGCAATAAACTGAAGTTTAATAGCATAGTATTTACATACTTTTCATTTTTAGGCCTCTTTCACACGAGACAACTTAGTTGATTCAACTAGCTGACTGGTTGACTCTCAACTAGTTGACTGCCCGTGTGAAGACTTTTTCAGGCCTCTTTCACACGAGGCAACTTAGTTGATTCAACTTCTCTACCCAACAATGTATTTTATTGGTATAATAAAAAAATTGGATAAGCGTGAAGTCTCACGTATAAAGGGTTTCGTTGGTATCATGAACATAAAATTAGTGTAGGGGGGGGGGAATCTGTATTTTTTTGACAAAATGGCGCGGAAAATTAAATATTACCCACACGTGTTATATATATTAGTAATCTGCTCTTCAATACCTTTCATTTGATACCCCACTCAAAACTTTAAAAAAATATTGTTTTCGCGTGACGAGAATTTCCGCCATTTTGAATTTGAACAGCTGATAATATTGAGTTCTCTATATTTTTCCTGTGTACGCGTCAAAACGATCTTTAATACTTGGAAGTTTCATGTTTTTATCTCTTTTGATTCAAAAGTTATTGGAACCGTACAGAGTGACAGACAGACACACGAACGAAACTATAAAGGGTTTCTTTTTTTGGTTTTACCAACGAAACCCTAAAAACGTTAAATTCATTCTTTTCTGGCAATTTTTGTCACCCAATCATAAGCTATTTACGTAAATTATTTCAAATAATAGGACTAGCTGTTTTAGGGTAGTTGGGGGAGGGTGTTATTTCGGCGCTAAAATTGCAATATTGGCGGTAAAAAGCACAGAAGTCATAAAAAGTTATATATATATATTTATAATCTTCAGTAGCTTTCATTTTTTGATATCCATCTCGAAAATTAAAAAAAATAATTAAAAATTGAGCTTAGCACATTTTTGCGCATTACGCATGTGCATATTATATGTTTAAATTTTCTATAATTTTCCTATGTGAGGTCAAAACGTTTCGCCAATATTTTAAATTTCACATATAATATTATATAAGAAATTATTAGAGGGTGAACAAATGTACGACGGACATACAAACACATCATCGGCTTAAGGGATTCGAGGATAATAATCTACGAAACCCTAAAAAGAGGAATTCTAGTCGAAAAATGTTGGTTCATCCCTTGCTAGAGAATAGATAAAATATGCCTTTCTCACAATTGTATACGAAACAGCCATGATGGTAAATATTTCTTTTAATTGGAAGAGAAAGTAGGATCCATGTCGAAAAAGGGTCCAGTTGACTCAACTAAGTTGACTAGTGTGAAGGGGCTACTGCCTTGTAGTGTCTTTTTAGTTGAATCAACTAGTTAGGATGAGAACGCGAGCGGCACATGTGCCTGGCCTCCTAGTCGCCTGGGCGGACGAGTTGACTCGTGTGAAAGGGTTCGGGCGATTCCTTAACACTTGCTACCCGGCTACATTCCTTTTCAACCGCCAGTCAACTAAGTTGCCTCGTGTGAAAGAGGCCTTATAGGGTCCGTAGGCAAAAGCCAAGGACCCTTATACCGCATTTACACATTCGCGCTCGTGACTCGCCTCGCGGTTCGCCGGAAGTCGTAGTCTAATTTTTCCACTCGTCCCCACAACGCGTATGGCCATTTACACATTCGCGCTCGCGACTCGCCTCGTGCTTCGCCGGAACTCTCTATTAATTCAACTACTAACGCAATCAATGGCAATTAGTACACACAATAAAATCACACTGGTGGAAGTTTATATAAAATAAGTTATATATAACTTTATGAAAAGTTTTTT